>JTDE01000763.1:46708-65418 GCA_014338405.1 Paragonimus skrjabini miyazakii
TTTGTACAATAACGATTCAGCTATATTATCCGGGACTTGTCGCTCAATCATTCGTGATTACATAATGCTTGTTGTGTTTGTATGCGTGTCTAATCCCTGTCTGTCCTTAATTTGTATGATGTATATAACTTGCATGTTTTACGTTTGCGACTGATGAGAGTAAATGAAATGTTAACATATCGCAATATATGTCTTCTTTCTGCTCTGATGAAGTGGTTAAAGGGAACTCAGTGTTTCAAATATATTAACTGGCAATAAGAATGTTACCGTACCAGGTTTATTCAAATTCCAGTCTGAGCAAGATCTTTTTACTGAAGCTTATCTGTCAGGTCAAGCAACTCAAAATGCGTTCGGGGAAATTACATAGTTGGAATGAGGTGGCCATTGCCTTTCTGGTAAGTGTTTTGCGACACAATGTGGATATGACGATATGCGCGGACGATGTCCACTTTTGCCAACGTGTTCTTTTCAACTAGGTCCAAAGAGATTTTCTGAAAGTTTGGTATTGGGTGGCAATCAATTACGGTTAATTTGTGCGAAGCATAGCGAGCGTCACGTTGTTTATGAACACCGGAAGACCTATTAAGTACAACATGCAGCTGGTTTGACCGGTTAACAGGTTGAAAGCGGATAACGCCCGACTGACCTATATTGTCAACCTTAGATCACGCTGTCTGAACTAACATCGGATTTCACGTTTGTGGTTGAACGTAAACCGATAAACCACCACCAGTAGTGTGAATCTATGTGATGTGCTTTACTATTCTGTAAGATCCAGTGGCTCTATGATTTGTATGAACAATTTTCAACGTGATAGAAATCTCTTAGGGGTTTCTGGAATTGTGTGGCGTATGTCGATCCATCGAGTAACGGTGTATACTCCGTGAACATCATACAGTATGTCAAACGGTTCTGGTTAGCCGCAAATATGGTACTGTCTTTCGATCCAGTGGAATGGCTTGATGGAGGAGGTTGAGGTTAACTTTGTGCTCCTTCGGTGTTGCTTCTTCCAACAAATGACCGTGTTGTATACTAACTCATCCTGTAACCTTCTTGATCTGTGTGTCACCTTCATGGTCCGATGCATTTTCATGAAATCTGAAAACAGGGCATGTTTTTTACTTGGGACCAGTCTTCATAATTTACAACTGTATTCACTAACTCTTCAAAAGAATTCCCTGTTACGAGACCCGTCAGGAGTTAACACATGTTCTTCGAAAGCTCGTGCATTCACACTTGTCTTAAAACGTTTTCAGATCTCTTGTTCCAGCTCTCCGCGACAACAGATTACTGATCCTCCCGTATGTGCAATATTTAGGCCTGAAATACTTCATGTAACTCTCAACAGCTCCTCTATTTTAGCGTCATTCGAGTACGCCAGAATTACTCACAAAACTTCGTAGACTAGTATCACATAAACTTTTATGCGAACACTGAGTCGATTTAGTACAACCATACATTGTGGTTCGGATAGAAATATTCTGGGAACAGCAAAAGAATAATATTCTTATTATCAGCGTCCAGGTTATTTGAATTCTCTATATCGTGACAATAGGACATACTGAGGAGAACTGTTGCGAGAACTTACTGCACAATTCTATATGGTCAGGCTAATCAGTTATGTAGTAGAGGTTATTCCTAACTCAAATGAGAGTGGCATTAGGTTTAATAACATGTATTTCACCAAAAGAAATCAAACATTTAAACAAATGATACGAGCAAAGTATTAATTCATACAATTTGTTTTGAGCTTCCATCAAAAGAAACATTTACGTACGGTCCTCATAGCAGTCGACGTTTACGAAGACAGATGATAACAAAAAATTTGGCCCGTCGCCTGTAGGGGAATTGTAGTAATCGCGAATAGAGGCATACATGTTGTGCAATCAGTTTTAGGGGCAGTCTAATCGCACAATGGATGGAGCTTCTGCCAGGTATATTGTCAAAATAATACCGTGAATACTAGACAAAAACCACGTAACCACATGAAACAGGCGCACAAAGAATAATATGGTGCACCAGAAATTTTCAAAATCATTCCCTTTCTGGAAGAAATCGGTTTATTTGTAGAACTTAACATTTGTAAGGTGTAATATGCATGACCAGAAAGTCACACAGTTTTTGATGATGAACTGGAAAATGTGAACTAACAACATACGACACGACCGATAATGATGTTTCATTTTTTGTTCGATGTGTTGGATTTAATTAAGGTGTAACTTCCGGTTGTGAAATGTGTGGCGGTACGACAAAACGCCATAACCTGGTTATGGACATCTACCCTTGTTATCGGATCATCGTATAACACAGTAATAGCAGAGCGGTTCTACGTCTATTATTCCGATTAGGAGAGGGTTGACTGATGCGGTTATTGCCAGGTTCATTTAACTAAAGTCAAGGAAGCATGACGAAACATCTTGAAATTTTATTCATCAGTTCAAACAATCACTCAAGGGACTTAAAGTGTAACATGATTATTCTTTCAATGTTACCATAACAGTGCAGATCAAGTGCATTGCCGTTCAGCTTTAGCAAGAACAAAACTATGGTGTAGTTCTTTTCGAAAGATGCTTGTTGAAGTGCATCCGAAAATGCAAGAACTGTGACCACTTGTGAATAACATTGTGAATGGTTTATTTGAGTCCTCCACCACGTACCAGTAGTTTAGAAGGGCCGTAAGTTTGGAACAGAAGTTCCTTTCAACCTCATTACTGATAGGATAGAACATAGCTCATGGCTGTCCTCTAATCCAATATCTCAAAATTGTTGAGATCTACCGGTGAAAAACTTGATTTTCACTTTTGAAAACTGAGATAGTGCGCCTATTTCATCGTTTGCGTATTAATGGTTGTTTTTCAGCAGATACCCGTTTTACCATCAAACAAACGGTTTGTACCATTGCTAGAAACACAGTAGGGTGGAAGCTGTGGTTAAGACAGATAAAACAATCAAAGGTTGTCTATAAGTCAGGAGAAGTCCCGCACGTATGGTTTCTGCATGAACAAACCGTGAATAATTAGACCACCAGCAATAGTGTGACGCAGCAGATGCTCGAAACCAGGGAGTGGATAAAATCTACGCTGGCGTCTGGAAAATTGTTTTATAATCAAACGTCAAACCGAACCTTAAAAGACATATTGTGAGAAAAGTTGGAATATAACCGTGGAGCTTGTAAGTGTACAAGCCCTTAACTAAAGGGTTAGGTGTGGGTCCAATATATATATACCTGAGAACCAGAGACAATGGGCACGTGGTATAATGATCAAAGGTCCGGGCACAGGACTCACGGTGCTGACATGGACATGAAAGCGAGAAAAGTAATGTGTGCGCACATAGGACGGTGGGTTTCGTCGGGTGGGGAAACATATATTACACGCTATGAAGGACTATTAAGAACGAGAACTGTACAGGTTTATCAGAAAAGAGAGGATATGGTGGGAAAGTAGTGGAGGTAATTTCTTGATTGAAGAATGATCAACCACCTACATGCTGTTGTAAATAGATCTTCGGCTGATTTGCGCCACCCACTCAGCACAAGGAATCAACCGTTACGTCGAATTAGCGCGCTTACAGAGATGACAAAATATTTGTTTGATGGCCCGTCGGATTTAAACAGTTGAATTTTTGAAATCAAGTTTGTGGAACATAACAACAAACGGGGCACGCTAATGTTTATGTGTTCTTCGCCTTAAACGTTCCTTGCTATGCATGTTTACACTGGTAATCGGTGATCATTGCAAAGAAAACGATAGGAAACACCGTCACGTCAGAGTGTGCTTATTGTATTTTTACACTTGCAGTAAGTGATTAAAATCTCTCATACGTTCTTGCTCGTCATTAAATGAATAAAACTGTGATTCGATTCTTGAATTATATTAAGTCACAGGCAGCATAACATCGAAAACAGTTATCTATCATTTTTAGCTGATAATAGGAACAGTTTTCTGCAGAGATTAAACAGTTCTGGTACAAATGACATCAAATGACCCTGTATGAAAATTGAAAACAATCATTCAATAGCAAATTGTTCAGTTATTTTCGTCGAAGATTTACTGATTCACTGAAAAAAGAAATCTGTCATAATAATATGTACGCTTTGAAATCCGTTTCCGTCGGTCTTGAACAAAGCATTACCTGGGTGAATTTAAATTACTGTTTTAACTGCAGTTACATCTCAAATATTTCTCAGATATTAATCTTTTACTCCAACATATGAAATCGGGAGTTTCTTTAGCTGATGACTGTCAATGCATTCGAGAATTGATAATGACTAAAGTTTTCCAAGCAACTGCCTCATGGTAGATGAACCGCGTGCCCTGTGGTCCATGAATGGAGGATGTTCACAAATATGTGCACATCTTAGTCAAATAAATTACAACTGACGAGCTAAAACCAAAATTTAACAAGCAAACTCAACGTGTGTCTGGTTAGACCACAGGGGCTGCTTCAGATCATGGACCAATTCGTCGAATTTACTGAAGAATCCTCATGTTCTGACTTACTTTACTTCAGAAATGTAATCTCAGAACTTCAACCTTCCTAAAATTTTATGGACTTTGTGATGTAATCCTTAGGTTAAAACTGTGGTGATCATGAACTACCGAAAAAATGTTGACTGTTGTAAATCATTTTTCAGATATTCAATCAAACTTTCACTAAATAAGAAAAACGTTGTTGGTTGAGCTTAGGTTTAATTATTTCAGTAACCCCGTATATTTGCAGCATATCAGTAAGCAGCGTATTTAACTCACTTAGAGAACTGTCGAAATCTTCCGCTGCTATTCAGAAAATAGTCAAGAAAGCGAGGAGTGGTAAAGAAAACTGAACACATTTTTCCGTTCTTTATTTGGTAATCTGTCAACTATTGAGATCAACAGGGTTTTTGGTTTGGCTATAAAACTTTAGTCCCACGTTTTACTTTCTATAAATTCATTGTTGCATGAGTTATCCGACTGCGATTGATTTTGTACCATGGCCACAAGCGCAGAATGGAACTGTCAATGTTCATATCACCTCTGTCCATTGTTGCGCATTCACTGAAAACGTGCATAGGTAAAAATACTCAATTTGTTTTGATTTACATTTAGATTTGAGTCTTTTTTCTAATCTACTTCAAGTTTATTGGTTTTTCTGTTGAAAAAATTTCAGCATTCACGTTCATGGTGAAAGATCATCATTACTATACCCATTAACTGTTATCTATAAATGACGCCTGGTATTCATAATAACACATTGAATTTTCGACAACGTAAAAAATGTTCATCGTGTTTTGTAACTGAAGATAGATTGCTTTTTAAATTAGAGGCAGACTCTGCAGTATATTTGAATGGTTTCGTCACTGAATACAAACTTTCTTTGCGGAAGTATTCTTTTCGATTTGCCGGTTTTCCATACCCAAACAAAACTAATCTTAAGTATTTTTATAGATTTAAAATAATAGAGAATAACTAGTTCTTGTCTACATATTGCTTGGAATGTCTTACGGAATGATATAAACACTCAAAAAAGGACCCTGATTCCTATGGCACAACCATATCACTGTAGCCAAAAATTGGTGTACCACGCATAGCAACTGGCAGCAACTATGGTCAGACAGGTTTTGCCTGCAAATAACTCATGCGAATGGTTCAAAATCCACATTAATTATAGTGTTGTTTACTATCTCTGAATTCCGATAATACAATATGTGCGGATGGTTCTTAAAAAAACTGTAGATTAACGAAAGATTATTACATTTGTAACTATATATGGGACTGTCCCGTCAGATGTACGGCTACAATTCTAGTTTTTCTCCGCTGATGGTGAATTCAACTTTACAACCGCATCTGCAATTGAAGCGCCATGGCTAGATAAGTCACTGCTGTTGTTTCAATGACAAAACGTTCAATGTCGAACTGAACTGTCAGTCGAACAGCGAGTGATTCAACAATTCCACATCAGTTGTAGTGAATGTTGAGAATTCAGTTATTTCACCTGCAATCGTTAAGACAGCTTAAATCAAAAAATGTTGTAATACTTAAGCCAGATAAGGGCTCTGGAGCCGTAATTTCAGACATAGATGATGTTCAGTCTCTCTTTACCAATGTCCCCCTGAGAGAAACTGTTGACTTTGTGTGTGAACGGATTGTTGCTGGAAATATTCCTATACCCATCCCAACTAATTATCTGAAAACGTTACTTTTATTGTGTACGGAGAATGTCCGTTTTAACTTTCTGAATACACCGTACAGACAAATCGACGGAGTAGCGATAGGGAATCCATTAGGCCCCCTTCTCGCTAACTTTTTCATGATCATGATAAAATGCCAACTAAGTGATATCATTTCACAACTACCATACTACAAACGCTATGTAGATGACACCTTGATCATTGCCAAAAGTCGAGAGCTATCTGAACAGTTTGTCTTGCAGCTTAACGACGTTCATCCCAACCTCAAGGTGACGTGTGAACCCAAGACTGATGACAGTCTGCCTTACTTGAACGTACTCATCACACGAAGAGCCGACGGATCAATAAAACGTGATATTTACAGGAAACCAACACGGTCTGGTCAGCATATGCATTTCACTATTTTTAATCCGGTGAATTATAAAGTGGGGTGTAGTGAGAAAACTGTTCACCAGAGCACGTCGCATTTGCACACCTAACTGTGTTAAGCAAGAGATAGAAATGCTTAAGACGGCTGTGGAGGGTAATGGGTGCCCTCAGAAGCTTTAGTCATCGTCACAGCGAATGGAGACCCAAAAGCAGTAAAAATGATGATGTCCCGAAGAAATTAGTGTATACTGAGCTACCATTCAAAGGGGATATCACGACGATGCGAACAATCCAACGAATTGTATCTTCATTGAAACGTATTTACAACGCAGCCGAATTGAGGATCTTTAATCAGACTCGCAGATTACCAGTGCCTACAATCAAAGGAGATTAACCTATCGGCGCCAAATCACACAGTTTACCAATTCTCATTTTATTGCAGAGAAAGTTACACAGGCAGAGCAGACAGGTCATTGATCTCAAGAATGAAGTGGGTTCACAAACAGGTCTCAAAACCGAACACTGTAGTCACACAGAATCGTAAGCCCCCAGTTTCATCGATCGGATGACAAATCCTGTCAACTGGCCGCAACGTGGACCTGAACTCAGGCTTCACCATCACAGTACGCCACCACAACCCACGGTTTCTAAACTTTGCTGAAGCCGTCGCGATAAACTGGTTCAAACCTGTGTTGTTTGTACAAAATCAATTATTTATGAACCTGAAGCTGCCATGGTCCTAAGTCGCACTGAGTGTCATTTAAATCACACGATTGGACGTTTTTGTTATTGTTGATTTCTTTGTTCACACACTCCCAAGTGATGCAGACGGTAAATTGGAAGTTTCCCGTGTTATTGGTTATTTGGTGCTGACGAGCAATGCGAAAAGTTAACATCTACCAGTGTTCGTCTTTTCACTGTTTTGTTCAAATTGTTGAATGGATATAACTGTCTTAAATATCACTATATGCCGAAGATGTCGACAATATTGAATGATCAAACGAAATTTCGACGGATAGTCAAAGTGTACAAGGCCACAGAAACAGAAGACCGCACAGGACGACATCTGCAACTCCTCTAACAGTTGTGGATTATTGAAGAAGCAATCTATAAATCTCCTAAACCATATGGATCATCAAAACCCCATCTGTACGACCTACCGGAGACGAATAAGTCTGGGATGCCGCTTCGGCCAATTTTGGCAATGACAATCTCCACATATCATAAGTTGACGCGCTGGCGCGGGTTTACATAGAGTTGCCTTTTAAGAATGACCACGTCACGCGGCAAACAACACAACGACTGAGAAATTCACTTAAACGAACATTTAATGCGGCTGAACTCCATGTACTCTCTCGGACTCAGAAGTTACCAATGCCTTCAATCAAAGGAGACCAGCCTATCGGTTCTACACCACATTGCGTTTACCAACTTATATGCAACAGCTGTGAAAGTTACATAGGTAGAATCGGAAGATGCCTGATCTCCAGAGAGAAAGAACACTTGCCCAAATGATTGTAAAATTCCTTGTTACTTTGTTAACATCCCTAGTGCATCTATTAAAAAGTGAATTACGGTAATATTGTAAAGTTGAAAAGTAGCTGGAATTAAAGTAGATTTTGTGTTGATGATGAGACTGTCTATCAGGTTAGTTATCTACGAATACCATTCAAATCTCCATAACCTAAACAATCAGTCAAACGACCAATTTTGTTCAAACATTGGATTGAAAAGACTCAAGCCACCAGATATTTCTGTAATACTTTAAACACGCTACCTTACTATCTGGATAGAGCTCAGCGTTGTGGCTACTGACCAAGGGATTGAATACTTTTGATTGAGTAGTTGATTACTGTAGCTTAATACATTAGGTTAATCCATATATGTGATTGTGGAAGCTGGACAGTTGATGGAAATGCAATGTTTGGGCGTTACACTGTGCGTTTATGTCGATAAGTGTTTAAAGTCAACAAGAGTGTTGCGTTGTTTGGTAACATTCAGATCATTCAATCTAACCCTCAGGATGCTACCTGGTGTTACTGCAACTGGTCAAAGTTTTGACAATAGTTAGCTATGAACAATAATTTTCAGTTGTAATATGCTGTGGTGCTTACGCAAGCTGACAGGATCAAATGGCCGATTATTCAAGCAAGAAATTTCAAAATAATTTCTTGTGGAATAAACCACTCTCAGTTCATATAGCAAGCACAGTTGACTAGCCATAACTTTACATCTTGATCATTTTATATTCGAATGGCAAATGAACGCCAAATTGGAACACACTCTGACCGTATATTGCAGTGTTATGTTCACAAAGCCAACAATTGCAGTGATCTCAAGGCGATAATTAACCTGAAATGACCTATTCATCTGGATTATCATGATTGTGGGAAATCGATCTCCTTTCATCAATTACCGTTAGTCTCACCAAACTAATGAGCACACTGTCAATTTCCATTCATTAAGTCACAAATGGACGTGGATTCGACGAGTGAAAAAGACGATGTTGCTTACAGACGTATTAAATTGGAATGACTCACACAATTGATAAGAACTGATGCAAGTAGACACATCGGTTAGGTTCACTGGAGGAGATATTACTAGAAAAATCTCAAGTACCACAGGGTGAATAATAATTTAACGAAGCTTTTATGGTATATAAAGACAAGTAAGCTGGAGAAATTAATGTGCGAACTTTCAAAATCTACATGAACAGAAAGAAGACTAAGCTCTCAAGACAGGTTCGGTTATTCACATTATTTCTTCCGTACGAATATGGTACTGGAAAACCAGTGTTCAATGTTTGATTACTTGTAAGTAGTAAAGGATTTTCCGATATTTTGAACTGAACTTCGGCATATAACTCAACCAGTGTAGTTATTTCTGTGATCTCATTTGGAAGGTAGTCGTAGCTGAGGCGGTCGTCGGTCGAGGTTAACAGAACATTCATTATATCTTCACGTCAGGCAATCGGTCACTCTGGGTATAACTCACTGGGGAATGTGGCTAAACTTTTGATAATTCAGTCGCATCTAATGTGAGGTCGATGGCGCAGTGATCAGTGTGGTTGCTTGTTAAATCGTAATTTAGGCTCATTTCTGGGCAACGGCATGTCTGTGCACTACTGACCAGCTCTAATGTGAGCGAAGCTCGGGTACAATGCTTCAGTTCCGACGGGGCTACTTTGTCATTTAGATGCACAGAAAACAATGACTGACAGTTCAATATGCTTAAAGATCCTGATCATTCGAAGCGATGTGGTCGTTCTTGCACTGTTTCTCGTGGGTGCCAATTGCCTGGAGGTCGATGAGGCTCTGATGAAATTGCAGTGTCAGGACGAACTTGTCTGAAGACTTTGCAGACATATATGCTTTGTGACTCCATTCTACTGCGCTACCTTTGCAAGTCGACTACAGACATCATGATATTCAAGAGTTTCTTTGCCGCCTTACTGTACCTAACCTAGGAAGCAATGTTAGTTAACAGAACGTGGAGGTCATGAATACGAGACATCCAATCAAATTGGAAAATGACTGCTCCGGATAGATGCCCAAAATGAGTTACAGTTAAAACTTGGCATTTCAATAAGAAAACCTTTTTCATAAAGCGGTAGAGATGACACAGCGATTATTGGTTTACCATTCAAAAGTGAAATATATTGCGACTTATTCCCAAGTGATCTGGATGCTTTAATCTTTGTATAATACCTCGTTCTGTTAATTGTTTTCATAAAAATATTACGATAACTTTACAGATCCGATCGCAAACATTGTTTTGATAGACTATAAGTTATAACGCCATCTTTTTGCTTGGTAGGCGTTCGCTGTATAGAACCTTTGCACGTACTGAGGAATCTTCCGAGGCACCTGTAAGATATATGTGTAACATTTGTTTATATTTCCAGAATTACAACTTCACATAAAACACTATCATTAACATCATCTAGCTCCTCACTGGGAATGCAGGGAAATGATTGATAAGAATTGCTAGATTGAATCTGAATATCCCAGTAAATGCGCTCACCAGATTGAATTCAATCTTGACAATGTCGTTTTGCTTAACAACAGAATCAACATTATGCCACACCACACAACCCTCGGCCATTGTCACATGAACCGAAACCTGAAGTTATAATTCTCAGTGCACATTTTCCCTACCGATAGAATTACTCTATCCTTATTTGAATAGACTAGAGATATATATCGTTAAACTATTAGTTAACAGTTTGACCCATATGTAATGATTGCAAGTTGAGAGGTCAGCCTTGATATTCCGATGGTAAACCAGAAGAGGACTGAAAGTCTAGGGAGAAGAAGAGAAGTGAATGCGTTACCATAAAACTTCACACTTGACTTAACTGCACCACCGTTTGCTCGTTGCGGTGGTCTACATTCGTGAGCCTCGCCTGAAAGTCTGTTTGGTGAAAACCAATTTTGATATCAAGCTAAGCATATTTAATATTTATACATATACAGCCAGAATAATTTGTGATTCTGATCACATACTGGTACATCAAACGGGATGACCAGTTTGCTAATGTGGTCTGTTTCCATCGTTTATGTATACCGATGAAATAGGTCGGGTTTCTATTTACATGTCTTGTTGTCCTCAAATGAAGCCGCGTCCTGGAAACGGAACATGTTGCTGACCTCACTATCTCGGTCCTCGTGTAAATGTGTGAGCGGCACGTGAGACTAACTGCCTTCTCCAAAACAACCCTAGGTAACGAACGTCGGTCGGGGCGCCTAAACGGTTCTCACATTCATCTTATGGAAACTAACTCACCTGGCGTAAACCCCCCTAGTGGCCGCATATATTTGAACTGTTACCTTGAAGCATTTTATATTACTCAGTGGTTTCACGATGATGGATGAACTGCACAAACAAAATGACACCAACATGTGGTATTTCTTCGGTGACTATTGATACACTAGATCAACCGAATTTCATGTTTCATAGTTCGAAAACAGCTATCATCCGATTATTTTATGACGAACAATGCTTATGTTTGAGTAAAGACCTACGTATTCCAAACGGTTTCCGAAACGGAATGTACTTCACCTTAAAAATGGTTTATCAATCTTGACCCCATCGAACGCTATGATCATTTTTAATTCTGCTTATCTGAGGACGACACCTTTGAAAAAGGATATGATAACAACGGAAAAACTGTTGTGTTCACTGATCCAAAGTGAGCGACCAGCACCAAGGATGTTGTCACGCATCAGATCTGTATACCAAGTGGACCTCAGCTAGGCATCCTGTTAATGTTGCCCACAAACTATTAGCGTGCGATTGTATTAACCAGTTATTGTCCTCTTCTCTTTACTATTGTGACTGCACAATTGTTTCCTGGCTTCAAGTTTATCCGGGAAAACCAATGTTCCCCAAATTTGTTTACTCCGTGACCCCCTGGGCTTTTACTGGACATATAGTGGTCCAATGTGTATGAACTTTGGCTAAGTTGCAAAATTAATGAAATGGATACAGAAGTCAAAAACAACTTTTTCTATGATGCACCTCTCTAACATATTTTGTTGCATCTCATCAAGTCCGTACTGAAACCTACAGATTTTAGTAACAAAATTCAGTGGACATTGCTAAGCCAAAGGACAAAATGGATAATCACACATGCGTTTATACAAATATGCTCTAATTTCAAAACGCTTGGGTACTGATGAACAATTCTTTCTCTACACAGGGGGGTGAGTTCCATTTAATAACTGCTATCTTCGAAGTGACCTGCAGAAACTATCGAAGTTTTGTTACACAGGTATCCCAAAAGCTTTATTCAGGTTCACCTGAGGTCGGCATGCTAACCGGTGTCGAACGAACGATGACATATTACGTTCTGACCAGAATGAGGAATTTTGGTATCCATGGCTAATATACGAACCCGAAATGGGATGTGTTCGTTGACCCGAATGCTTGAGTGCTGCTTTGCTATGCTTGTGTAGGTAGTCCGGCGCTCACAGGAAGACTCTTAAGTGATGTAAGATTTGATATTGAGCAGTAGCAGTTTTCTCAGTGAGGGTGTTGAGATTCTGGTGGTGCTGGGTGGCATACTCGTACGTACTTCTCAGGGCTGTCATGGGACGGGTGTACAGCATCCAAAGCTATCCCTACTTTTGTAAATCAAACAAAAGTATACATTTGTTTTCGTAAGTGTTTGCGCCATCGCGCAACTACATACAACAGAAAAGGTTCGTTGAATTTGTCAACAAATACTGATGGACAACCTTTAAGTGTAATTCTCAACAACACTTTCTTCGTCCATGTCTTTCTGTAGCTAATTAGTCTAGTGTGATAAAACAAAATTTTCACAAAGCCGCTCTTTTATTGGATCTGTACAAAATTGGGAACATCCATTGGATGCCCACTGAGATTCACTACATAAACCCGCATACTGTCGTATGTATCTGATGAGATGCTGCAAAATGTACTTGAGAGATATGTTGAGCAAAAATTTCTTTCTAACTTCAAATCTATTTCTGGAAACGTACTTCGTGAATCGATGTTTTTAGAATGAACGACAACTCTAATAAAAACGAACGATCACTGGCATATATAGTGCGAAAAGCAATTCAGACTAATCTATACAAAAGTTTACTTTTGGGCGGACTGCTCATTTGAGTATACCACACCAACTTCCCAATCTCACGTTCTGTAGAAGAAAGCAAACATCTAAGGTATGCCCAGCAATTGAGGCGATTTCGAGATGTTGACTTCAGCTTCAGCAACTTTGTGGACCATTACAAATGACTGGACCATCTGAAGAAACTCCTCTGTAATGCTATGCAGTGATATGTTACTTACAGAACTGTTTTACTGTCACACACCCTCACAAATCCTCTTTCTTGCACGCAATTTGCGTAATTGCTCAAGTGCGCTGATTCAGCGTTTTTTCCGTCGGTTATTATTCCCATTTTCAGACCGTATCTATTCGTGTTAGTTAGAAGGTTGTGGAAAACGTTTACGGTTCGACGTTGCATTTTTCGTTCGTAAAGTAACATTACACATTTATGTCTCAAGAGAACTTACTTGCGTAACTCTCTCTACAATCGACACTCATGCAGCAGTTAATAGCAGATGTCACCGTTCTTCCCAATCCAGTTACTTTACTTATAAGGACTTACCTCTTATGTAGAGTTCTTGTGTTACATTTGGCCAGGCAAATAAGCTTAAGTTCCTACTCAGCCTTCCGTATTCTGTATATCAAACTCAGTTCAAGAGATGTGTTCAATAATTTGAATATATTCTTGAGCGTTTATGATGAACAGTTCACTTTCTGCAGCTCTGAAAATAATACTATCGGTTCACACAGGTGAATATTTCAGAGTATTGGCAAAAAGTTCATAGAACTCTTCCACACTCAAACGTTCCTCACTGGTGGTCAATTGTAAATAGTAGTTTAAGATTTACTGTGTGAATGTCCATTGAAAATTACACCAGGAGTAGTCTACGAATTAGCACTGGCAAAAACAGAACTGTAAAAGCACTGTAGCTTGTTAACATCTTCACCTAATGGTGACAAAAACAATCACTTTGCCCACAGTCTATCAATGGCACATGACAAACCTGTTTGCATTCGAACACTTTGTCACATACCCCGGACCTACAAACGATATACCGTGCAGGAAATTGAGTCCCACGACGAGAACGTTCTCGAAACTTTACGACGTCTAGTCCAATCCCATCAGCATTCTTTGGTCATACTTACTGTACTGGTTGTTTCGGCCAATCAGTGGTGAGCACACCCCTTCAGATGGGGTGTTAGTCTGTGTCACCAAAAACTGCTGCGCCAAGTTATTTTTATGTGTGATTCACATCATTTGTCTATCGATCTGTCTCTTCACAAAGTTGGAAGCAATCTCGATTTCACAGCAATTAGGAATGAATTTTCTGTGACAAGACCAGTGTCTCCCAAATTCTACCAGGACACTTAAGACAGTGGATGTCAAAACGGGCGGGAGTTGATGCAGACTTAAACTCATGTTAGGCCTAGGTTGACATTCAATTGTTTTTGAACAACCAGAACTGGCTTCCGATGGCCCAGAAATAAGGCTTCTGTCTTACTGAAAATATGTGAACTGTAAGCATTCATCAGGGTTGCAAAGGGTGACAAAGCACTTACATTTTCACCTGTGGTTATTGCGTATTTTGTGATACATATAACAAATTTTCATCCTTACCAAATATCACTCACTAGCTGTTGTGCCACTACATCTCTCAGCATATTTGGAATATGGGAATCTGCACAAGTTTTAAGAGTTCCTTCTGTTCTATCAATGAAAGTGTTCTAGCACTAACAGGAATACTGATAGATATGACTGGTGAACAGCGAAGAAGTTTTCAGTTTAACGAGATTTAAAAACAGTCCAATAGTTTGAGGACAGAAAATGTACCATTGCATTATGCGCACAGTTGAATGTGGCGCCAACCAGTTTACCAAAAGCAATAATCAACCTGTCATCTTTCAAGTGCCCTTTGACAGACGCTTCAATTTAGGACTCTTCATGTTTGTGTATTCTGAGGAAACCAGCTTACTTCTGGCTCAGATAAAAGATTTAAATATAATATTAGCGCACATAACATCACATGATTGCTTGTTCGACATGCGATTTATCAACAGGTCAGATTTCTGAAGCCGCATGCTAATTAACAACCTCTTTAACATAGTAACCAACATTTGTGACGTAAACATATATTATTCCTCACGGTTTTCAGTAGAAAAACTGTTAAAAGATTTATATGAACGACGTCTATTACAGATACACAAAAGTAAAATAATTCTTGTTCATTCCCAAGTATTACGAAGATACGTGTATGAGGAGAGTTGAAAAGCAGTGCTAGTTTTCCAGTTTGTTTCTCATTTTGTCCAATCAGGCACCTGTCATTTGTGCAGTTTCAGTCAACCCACAATTGAAATTATGGTTTGTTCAAAGTTGGTCTTAGCCATACCAACTGAAATAATATGAAACCGGCTCTCCTTGGCAAAGTTGTCCCTCTGATAGAAACAGTGCATACGAAATTTTTTGTGCAGAGTGTACGTAAGCGCTACCAGTAGTAAATAGCGTGAGAAAGATTTATAAAGGTGATCAAAGTAAATTTATAACCGAAAACCTCCCAACTTCTTTAGTATTGCTTTTGTAATCAACATCGATAAGCGTTTACAGTCAAATCATTACTACTATTATTTTTTCCAATCCAGTCTATTCAGGTGTTTACGACTGAAATTATTGTGCAAGATGAACAGGTATTGCAATATGTATCTTGGAACGATTCTGTTTAGACGGCCCAAAGTGACTCTGCGTTTTAAGCTTCGAGTAGTAACGTGTTTATTAAAACGCTAGATTGACCAGTCAGCCTTATAAAAGATCTACTTCTACATTCACATTCAATGAATCGTACAAACAGCTACTTCGGCCATTTCCACAGACCAATATAGTTCTGAGATATGTTTGAATTATATCTGACAATCGGAATAACTAAAACGGACCACTGAGGCCGCAGACGTGGGACGGATCATAGTCTACTTGAGTAGGGTAGGAATGTCGGTGAATGCGTGCTTTCGTCGGTATGAAGTGGTTCATGACTCAAGTAAATGCTTCCATATACCCTGAAGCCTGGCGTACATCACTAAGCTGATTAGGTGTGTGTAAACGAAACTCAATAGCCTATCTAATCAGGCAAATTCTGGCGTTCGTACTATACAGGTGAACGCGGTAGGTTTCATCAATTCCGCCGCATTCGACCCACTGGATGCGTAATCAGCTGAGGCTACTTTCCAATAGTTAGTAGTGTGTATTTTAAGCGACCAATTGATTTTCTTCACTGACATCTCAGCACGTTAAACCTAGTCATTGACCAGTTTTTAGGCTCCGAACAGACACCTCTTTACTGCAAGTGCTGAAGGACTGCGAAAGTTAAATTTGTAGTAAAACGTTACCACCATTTCACGCGACAAATCAGCAGCATATTTTTCTGTGGTACACTCAGCTTCCAAGATTGTTCACCGCTCGAACAATCATTGATACATGTGAAGGTGTGCTATATTTTTACGGTATGTACTGTCGAGACCGATCATTGGTGGTATGGTTTTTATGAATAAACATTTTGTCTGTGCCGAAAAAAATTAGTTCAATAAGGCATTTTCGTAATAGAATGGTATTAAATCAAGGCATAAGAGTGTGTGAAAACTGTGCACCTCTAGACACAACCACACAGTTTGTTTCGTGGTTTTATCTGGTCTCTAGATTTCGGACCGGGTTTCTCTGTGTGAACGACCAATGCCAAGCCAACAGATTTAGAATATCCCCCTCATTAGTTTAAAAAACTAGCTGTCGAAAAGAGAAAGGACTGATAACCACGAAAAAGGGTTACACTATTTGAACTATCAGTTAAGTTGATCAACCTGATGACAAGCCTGATGAAACGCACCTAAGTGGATAGTGAGCAACGATCTCATCGAAAAATCTACGGCGTAATAAACCGATAACGTCTGATCTTGCACTGTTTGATTCTATATCGCTCGCGTCGTTAATCTCAGTCTGCTTAAGTCAAGAGTATGTACGGCAAACATAACACAAAAACTTGTCAACCGCGCCAGTGTACGTCCGTTGATCCGTACGAGAACAAACTGTACCACTCTGTAATACTTATTCACAGTTTCCGCCATAAATCTACAGAAGTAACTCTTAAACTGGGCAAAACGGGCATGCCTTTTACGAACCTGGCTCACATCTGTTTCTCAAAGAAATAAAACAATATTCGACGCTCCTTTCGGAGAACCTCATCTTTGCCATCAAAAATAGCCTCGTGTCCCACAGATAAGTATTTCATTTGGTCACAACAAACAGAAACACCCAGAATTATGAAAATGAACTTAAACATATTTTGCTTACTTGCCCGTCACCTTTACTGTTGACTTAACTATCTTAATTAGAGTTTTTAGCTATTGTCCTTCACCCTTCTGTTTAGACAATATTTGTAGATTATCAAGTACCCTAAATATACCTTGTAGTTGCTTCTCTGTTTCTCGCAATTATGGACGAAAAAAGCGATATTTTGCACTATAAATATGCTTTGACTTGAGGCAATTAGCGGGTTCAGTCACATTTTTGTGTGACTGAGACTACGCCCTCGTTTATCTCAAGACAGAAGATTTGAACTCTGTGAAGAACTACTTATTTTGCTGGTGATCCAGTCTATTAGTTCGAACGGTGACAGCAGTCCCCAGCCCGTCAACCTGTCACAGGTCAGGAAAACTTACTAGCAAACTTCTGATCTACTTTTAAAGGACATTTTTCATAATTTAATAACATGCTACTTTGTTCGCGCTTAATGTTTGGCATATCCTGTTGACCACACTAATCAAAGTGTTCACGTGACGCTTTGTGGTATGTGGTTCCGAAATCATTCCATCAGTTGATGAGCGCTTTCAAATGATTGGTAGTAGTGTTTTACACCGGCAGGTTGCCTGGACTTGTGATATATTTACTAAATCCAGACTAACCATTCTGTAAGGTAATGTGTATCAATGAAACGACCGATTGGTACAGGTGGATCGTGGCAGTATCAACAACAAATCAGTCGACTGGACCGGAGTAGTTCCCACGTTCACACACTAGAGGTTAGCTGCAACAAGTGAAAACGTTTACGGCATAATAAAATTACCCAAAAGCCAAAAAGAAAAATGAGAACAAAGTATAGTATGTTACCTCTCAAGCTGCAAAATAGTGAACCTGTGGAATTCAACTAGTTGCAACAGATGCGATTACAGCAAGCGGAAGCTAGGAATATTCTGCAAGTTGCGACGTTTCATGGACGCGACTTTTATGGGTGTTGGATGAATATACGGTAACATTCCGCGACAAATTTATAAATGCAAACTGTGTACAAGTAGCGAATTCTGAGAGTGTATAAACAGTTCCAGCCATAAAAGTGTATACGCTTAACAGTATACTTCAGACACATGTATTACTCTAGCTGGAGCCCGATGTCACTGTGAAACAAATTAAACATATATTTTGCTGTATTGAACTGGTGGGGTGCAACTTTTCGGTCAAAAGGTTCTTCTCAGAAATTATTAGTTAACTGTCTCCGGCAGGATAACCCATCAGGGTTGCATCGACGGAAGTCAATAGACTACATGCGTTTAGAAATCGTCGAA
>JTDE01000763.1:65518-126656 GCA_014338405.1 Paragonimus skrjabini miyazakii
ACATGAGCAGTTCGTGGACAGTAAAACCTATAGCGCGGTTCAATCGTTGGGTTGATTTACGTTAATATGCCAAATTAAACATAGCAAACCTCAGTGATGCTTGCACTGAATTCATTGCAAAGATAGACCAGAGTCGAACAAACTATTAGCTCTCAGAGTCAAGCATCTAATCACTTATCACGATCAAGTCAGCAAGACTACCAGTGAGGAGGTGTAACAGCTGACAAATATAAATGCAAGTAGGACAACCGAGATCGTAAATGTTATCCACTGAGTAATCCTTAAGCTGCACAACTTCAGTGGGCAAAGAAAGCGTATGCGTTAGTTGATAACTGGTTATTATTGTCTTGTAGGTCACTACGCTGATAGTTCATCTGTTTCCTACTACTCTGGGACTTGGGCGCTGATCTCAAACGTTGCTTCTCAAGACCATCGTTGGGAAAGTAACCCTTCCATTTTCATCAGATCTCTGACCACGTCAACGGTTGTTTCGATGATACCTCCTCCTCAGATCGATGGGTAGGAACCACTGCAACTCAAATCAACTCATCACTACAATCCTAGATCTTATGTCTCGATCAACTGGTGCGCAGACACTACAAAAACTGTAATCCATTTAGGAACCTGGGATGATGGGAACTTTCCAGAGTGACAACCAACTGTTCAGTATTCCATGGACTACATTCAAACACATTAACATCTCAACTTTCTCAGTAAATAAACATCGGATATAGTATATACACACAAGCTGTTCGCTGACTTACCTCAACTATCGTGGTCACTGGATCGTTATGTAGATTATCAGGAGCAGCCTCAGACATCAACTAACTTGGAGAGACACTCAACAACATCAGCACTTTCCCGACCGTCCGTATTTTCCACTACCATCCCGTTCAACAATTTTTTTAATTGAAATGGTTTGATGAGAAACTATAATACACAGGAATAAACCTTTTCTAAGTTGGATATTCCAGATGGTTGCAATGGACATTTTCCAATATTCAGAATGCAACAAACTGAACAATTTGCATTATTTTTACCTGGATCAACCCCCGAGTTGTTTAGTCAAATAGCTTAAGCTTATCCTTAGAACACCATATTAAACGTTAAAGCCAATGGAACTAGACAGAGTGATTCATTCTCACTCTAATGGTAGCTTTAAAATCCGGGATAATACATCTGACTGTCAAAAACGAACTAGTCACATTAGTACTCGAACCACAAACACAGTGATTTTCTGACGTTTATTTTGTGTCTCGCACACTGTCGATCACTCTTCATTCACAGCTCATCAAGTATTTAACTTTTACTGTGCCTGATCATTGTGACCAGTTCTTGTACTGAAAAAGATAGATTGATATGTTATTAAACACAGGATGTTCTCGCTCTCACCCTTTGTTTGATATGCACCCAATCGGCTTGGGCTGTGCATACCAAACGTTTCAGTGATAAACATCACTATTTTGATCAGCTCAGTGATCTCTCCAAGTTCCCGCAAAGCATCGGTTTATCGACTAGGCAGGTAATCGCACCAATATGAACAAATGTCATGCTGGTTTATGTGGTTGAGTCGCATCAGCGAGTGACCCTTGATGTTCACCCGGATGGCACTGAGGAAATATGAGTACAGAGCGATCCAATGAAATAACTGAGATGGCAGTTCATCACCTGATTGACTGAACTAACAAGGTCACTGTGAAACAGGTGGACCGACCCACTGTTTAAGAAGTTATCATGGTCATCCAAACGTTTTGTTGAGTCAGCAAGACTGGAGGATGCGCATGGCGGAAGATATGTTGATCAGAAGACATAATTGCGGTCACTACCACAAACTGTAGCCGATTTTTTGCGCATACTCTAGGACACTGTGTGCAAGCTCTTGATGGTGAGTATGTGTGAACCCGGAGTGAGTCGTGAAAACGGTTAGTGAACGCATAGTTTGTCTTTTAAGGCCAACCAACATTTGATCGTTTTTGTTAACACTTTCGGGTTCAAACGTGAAACTTGGTCACTGGATTCACCATGTAAGTGAGATCCTGAAAGTTTCTTCCTGTTCCTGCATTACGCTATAAAAAACAAACTCGTTAAGTGATAAATATATCCGTCAAAACATACCTTAGCATCACCGTCAGTGTATCGCTTCATCGTTTGTATACTAGCCTTACTTGTCTGCCATTGTGTTATTCTCAGTCCAAAGGAGGCTGTCACAAATGAACAAGACCATGGATACCACCGTAGCCGATGTAGTGCACCGTATTGCCGAACACGGAATTGACACGAGCGTAGAAGGATGCAAACGCTGTATATTCTGCCTCGAATTATTTGAAATGTATACTTCATTGACGGATACAACTGGTACGACTGATATGGGTTATCTATGTCGAGTAGTTTTGACGGTTTCATAATTGCATCTTACCACTTTGTCGCTGAATGCATGGTGTACCGGGGTATGAAGGTAGTAAGGCTATCATATAATCCATATATTGTGTGCTCCTGGTGAGGTCTAATTCAGTCATGTCCACTTGACCTGCAACACACCATAGGGAGCGTTTTATCATGTTATGGCAGCGGATCGCTCTCGCTATATTCCTGGCACCTTCGGCTGTTTTCTCCCGGTATGTCATCCGCAACTGGCTTTAGGCAAGCTTGTCAGAAGGATCGCCTATGAGCAACAAGGAGCACCAGTATTTTGTGCTTGCAGTGTGATCACACCTCGAACGCCCTCAACTGAATCCAGCACCAAAAGGTAGGGCGCAAATCGTAAGCGCCTTATATCCGTGAATTCTGGGGCTTCAAACGCTCGTCCAAGGTCAACGTCGTAAGGTGCACTGCTGAAGATTGTCACCATGTTTCTTCCTTCATGATTATCTAGGCTGTCTAGTATCGTCTGTAGCTAGGAGTGACATGGGACTTAAGCATACGGACCGCTTTTGATGGAATACGTCGGGTCACTGATTAAACCACTACTCCTTTGATTGCTTGCCCTGTGGTTACTCACTGTTCATCGGCATATGCTACAGCAGAAGGGATTGAATTTGACCAAATGAATAAAAACCGTCCAGTTTCTTAACAAGAATTACGTTCTTGAATAAGGACAGAAAGCCACCCTGTAGTTGCGTATGAGTTTGCATGTTGAACAAAGCGTTTACTTTTCCTTTCACAGACGGCTGACATTTTGTGATAAGGGATAAGTAAAACGCGAGGATAGTCCGGTGCAAAATATGCGACTTAAAATAGACCGGTGATCAGCATGACAATTGGTTTATTGTAAGAATTACTCACATGAAAATGTGCACACCTTAAAATTCGTGTATGTTTGTGACGTACAACTGTTCCAGCTGGCAATGCAAATGGTTTTTTCAGTTAACCGTTTACTATATTTAAAATCAAAGTTTTTCCTTGTTGTTGTGTGGCCGATGTATGTGCAGTTTTTCATTGGGCGAAAAGCAACGTCCCCTTGGCAGGACATGTTAATATGTAATGAAATAACAATTACGCAGTAAATTGAATTACGATTGACATGTTCTGACGTAGCATTGTAAAACGTCACAGTGTATCCTTTCCCAAAACGTTCAAAACCTTTTGCCACTCCACTCCAATTCTTCTGTTGACCAATCCGAGTGATGTTTTATGTACTGTGTGATGTACATACCGTTGTGTGCAGTTTATGCAAGGACGTCCACAAATTACAACTGCAAATTACCCAGCTGAATACACTTCCGATGAACGCGTGGGACACATATGAGACTTACAGATACTGGGTTTCCATATTCACACACTAATTGAAAGAGTTTCAGAAATCAGACTAACAATTAAGTAGTCATGACTGTAAAACCCACATAAGGCGTAATGCTTCCGATGAATATTTCTGTTTTAATAGTGTGATAGCTCCTAATGCACAAACTCTAACCTGACACTGTCACAGTAGACCGTCTGGGACAGAGATGGCCGATTTTGAGTGCAGTAATCCTCTTCTTGATATAAATCTTGTTGAAAATCGTCGAATGAAAAGTATCAACAACGACTGAATGTTTATTAGAACAATGCAAAATTTTACTAACATTAAGAAGCTTAATTTAACATTCTTTGTCATGATTTGTGTCATTCGGCTGTGAACTTGTTTATCCATCTTTATGCTGTTACCAACTGTGCAATTGAAGCGATGTATTTTTTCTTTCCACCTGTCTATAACTATTTGCTTGGTTATTTATAGCTAACAGATATATATTGCCCATAAGTAGCAAAATTTGTTTTGGATATCTTTAACAATCTTCACCTTATTCTCATATCAATGCTTTTTGACTGAAATCAATAAGTCCTACAGTTTAGTGATGATGAGGGAACGTATGATACATGCTTTTCATGTTATCTCAAAATAAGCAATCGGATTGTCAAAAAACTGGGTTTTTTGTATACTTAAATGGGCGGAAACAAAAACAAATATTCTTTTGAGCATCATTCACATTTTTATGCCTACAGTATATTGTTCAGCTTAGTACTTGCATGTTATTTCTACAGACTTGCCACGACGTTCTTATAACAAGTGTTCATGGTTAAGCCGCATACAGCTTCATGTGAAGTTGTAGGGTGGACCTGTACGACAGCTAAAACCAGTACAGCTTGTTGGTGATTGCCATTAAAAACAAATCATCTAGGCGTAACCTGACGACGGTAAGTAGGAAAAATCTCTTGTTACGAATGAAGCACAAGCTCGCAACGGCGAAGTAGTAGGCGTGTTCCCGATTTCTAGGCCGTTGGAAGTTAGCCGGCGACTGTAATTGTCGTTCTGAGTTGGGAGATGATTGGAGAAATGTGAGTAAATTAAAGATGATCGGCGTAGTATTAGAGCTCCGTGTGTAAAATGTCCGTGATAAGGTGCAACCTGATGAAAAGCCATCTTTTTGTCACATTAGACACCTCTGTATCAATTAGGTTTATGAGCGTTTTCGCTTTGAGTACATACAAAAACCCCAGAATTTCTTCGATTCGTTCCACTAATACCTTCGTCGATATCGATCCAGTCTGTTTTGTGTGGGTTTGGTCAACACGGTATTCATAGTATTGGGGTAAACGTGTAGCTTTTATCAGTTATCGCTGGCGCTGCGGGGAACTTCATTCCTGTATTCTTCTCTCATGTTCAGGCAGACAGAAGTAATTTATTCACTCAGTCTATTAAACGATCAAACTTGGTCTCACATAGAACTTTAAGGTTATGTCCACAATGTTGGCCAAGCATTCGGCTGTTCTCGCTATGAAAAACCCACTCGTTGATAGTGCCTTGATGAAGTTCTAACACAACGGCGATAGCGTTCCAGTCAGTCATTTCCACTGGTATCAAGTAGGGAATGGACTGTCGCCTATGAAAAAGGTTTGTATGAGGTATGGTCAGATATCCATACGACTACAAACGTCTAACCGGGCTTTGAACCGACTGCTCTCAGTACGAGTTTTTGGTACACACCAACGACCCCACGGTCGGGCTCGTAAGACTTATGGGCCCTAGTTCAAACTGTGGACACAAGGCACCTGTGGGACTTGTGTGGTCTCACTGACTGGTCATGCCAGAATTACACTGTGCGTTGATGCTTCCTAGGTTGACTGTGAATTAGGATTTTCATTTCAAAGAGGGCTTGTCATGACTCATGGGCGTGCAGCTGTGGTTTTCAACCGCAACATAACACAAAGCGTGATTGCCTGTAACATTGGATGGACAAATATTTCCAACATCAAAATGAAAATGACTGATCGACGTTTACCATCTTAGATAGTATGAAAAACTAAATATCCTTTTAGTGACAACGAACGCCCTCTCATCGCTCCGTTTTACACGGATGAACGTACCGTAACGTAAAAGAGGATGTTTATGTTTGCACACAACTACTGATTCTATTAGGTGATTACAGATTTAGCGACTATAAATACTGAAAGAGTGTTTCCCACGAGGAAAGGTGCTCAGTCCTCGTTACACTTTCAACAAATTGCCCAACAGACGAGTATTTTTGTTAGGAACAAGTATATCTGTTAGGAGATGACGGTGACTGCGCGAAATCTGATGTACTAAAATCAGGTCTCTTTGCATAAGCAAGCGTAATTACATGTTCATTGAGAGCTAACTTCGTAAAACAGGTCACTGTGGAAAAAGCTCAGAAACTACGAATGGCGGTTAGTTCGATTCTTCAGGAGATACTTCCCAGAAAATACTAATGAATCAAAGTGGATGGACGGTATACCTCAAGTAGCTGATTTCCATGGTCGATTCATTATAAGCTACCGGTTGACTTAGTTTCACATTTGTCTAACCACTTCCACCATTGTCTCGTTTAGCCATAATACTGGAATGCGAGTAGATTGCGGTTAATCTATCTTGAATTGAACTGTACTGTTATGTGTGCCGTGAGCTAACCACACGAGGCAGTTTTTCTTGCCTGAATCATACTTAGGTCAATTAAGGCCAGATTAGACTTTCCGGGGATTGCCACCTACCTCGGACACTATTTGCCTTCGCTTGAAGACCGCGATCGATCGAATACTTTAAGTGTATCAGTCTTGTTCTCAGCTGTTACGATAAACATCGGGCTGTTATTTAAATGGATGCCGTTTTAATATCCAAGTCAAGGCTTGCCTAACGTATGCGGCCATTCGGACAGCGGCAACTGAAGTTCATATGATTCCGAATGGACCGTTCTAGTAACGATAGGGAGACAACCAGTTTGCCAAAGGCGTTTCCAAGTGCGTAATATGCCTTATGAACACAACGAGGGGCTCAGTGCTCACCACGTACGTGAAAGCCGTGTCCTCGTCAGCTTGATAATAGGGTACAGGCGAACCAGTTTTGGTTACTCCACGAACCAGACGGACGCGTGTTATCCCATCGCGCAAGTGCCCACGTAACGCTGGGTCTGTCAGCCCACCTATATGCACACTAGTCATGAGACAGTTAATCGTTTTAACCCAAACGGCTCTGTTGTGTCATCTTAAATTGGCACTGAGACGCCCGAAATTGATGCAGAGCATTTCAAACTGGAAGAGATAGTGCACGCCGAGTACCATGTAGATGGCAATGCCCACTTGGGTTTACCCATGGACAAGCATCAGGGTATAGTACTCTTTATCTGCTTCCTTCATTGTCGTAATTCTTGAGCACAATGGAACAATGAGAACAGGATGGTAGGATGACTAAGTTAAACGGATGTCCATGAGAGTGCAAGTGCTCCATAACTTCGCAGTGTCCAATTCTGATAGACACTTCAAAAACTTGTCACCATTCAGTATATGACCGTGGCGATTTTTTCACAAGCATGATCGCCATCCAACCACATGATTAAAGTTTTCTGAATTTTCCATTAATTTTAATGGCTTCAGGTGGTAGGAAATAAAATAGGATCATTCGAAACCGTATGATGAAACAGCCTCACCAAAAGAAATAGCGTGCCCTTGAATTGTTCCGACGATTGTGCGCCCGCGGCATAATATACATCCATCTCAAGCCATTTCATGCTTACCGCCTTAAATGCGAGGTACAATATGGTATCATATCAGACGACACTGACTGTATTCTTGGAAAAGACTAATGAAATAAGAGCTAACCTTGGTTGACAGATTCACAGTGTCTGAAACCCATCCAGTACATGTCAACCTGTGTCAACCCAGTTGTCGCCTTCTCATTCCGATCGACTCTTCTACTCTCATGCAAAAGGGTGGGCTCATTTCGGGACTACTGCTGGAGGTTACCAGTCTGTAAACCGGTCTAACAGTGGACTAGGATACTAAACAGACATCACTTGTTAATCACTGGGATGCAAACAGGCCCCGAACAGTATGGTAGATGAAGATGGCACGGTGGGGTAGTTGAGAAATTGTGAGGCACCATATGCTGAAGGCATTAGCATAATTAATTACAAAATCGTGGAATGATTTGTATTACCTTGATTTTTCATCTTGGTTAAGTGAATGAAGTGAGGAGATGAAAGAAATCACAAACTCGAAAACACAATCACAAAGTGGACTTGGTAATGAGGTATTCGTCATGGCCGCAGACATGTATACTCAAGCTAACCATTCTATTATCTTCGGTTGGTTTGAGCTGCGCTCTTCACTGTTGCAGTTGCCTCACATTGACGTGGCCAGTTCGTCGCAATGAAAACAATGGAGTAATTGGTTTCGTCCTTCCATGGTTGCCCATGTTTGCTCGTTTGAGGCCACACTTATTGCTGCAACTTATTAGTTACGCGTATGCCCGCTGACAGCCTTCATTGTGAGCTACGTGTCCAACACTAACCACATCGTTCTCGCACACGTCATCAATAAAAAAAGTCTTTTAAATGAATGAAGAGATAATTGTTTCTGGAAAAACAAAACAAACTTATCTGAAGGGCTCAGTGGAGTTCGAATGAAACAATGGGTTCGACGGACAGACAACGTCTATGTCAAGGTCAAAGTCGCGAGTTACATATGGTAAACGACCAAGAAACGTGGACAAAAATTAATCAAATCTTTAGGGGCAAACGACGAAACACAAAATGTTAACCAACAATCATAGAGAAAATACACGCGACAGAAAGCGTGTTTGTTCATCCATATGTACGGATGACAATATTTATTGTTTGTGGTACACCGATGGATCGAAGCGTTGGGTCGACGTGGGTCTGTGTTTGCCACCATATATCACAGTTTGTACGGTGGTAGTCACATAAGACAAACACAGGGTGCAACATGTCATGTTGATCACAAAACGACATCCATGGATGATCTAGTGTTCACTTGTGTTACATGGGTACACTCAACCTGAACAGATTGTGAACACATTGGACAAGGACAAGAGTAAAATTATGTTGCACGTGTTTAGTAACCTTGATGATGAAATCTCGATAAGGGGTACTAGAGAGCAATCGAGTCTCTTGCTATAGCTGACCCGTTGTTTTCACTGTGGGGGTGCTGTCTGATCCATCGTCAAGATCACTGGGATTGACAATCTCTCCGCAACTGCCATTTGTGCTGGGACCTTGAGCTATAGATTCACCTCCTTCGAACAGCGGGTTTTGCACTTCTAACTGCTCGGCCTGAAACAGGTACACAAACCAAAAATAATGATGATTGGCTGCTAATTAACTGCGGTCACGAAAACAATAGTTCACATTCAGCCTTTCAGTATTTCACTCACAAAGACGTTAGAAAGTAAGTCAGTTCACTTTACAAATCACAAGTGAATACCTGTAAATACTTCATTCATCCATCAGCTGAGGCTTGAAAACCGGTCACCTTTGTCATTTTCAGATGGACTACGACAATATAAGCAATCTGTTTCTTGTTAATTTGATTGCAGTAGCCCCCCTTACCAAGCCCTCAAATAAAAACCAGTAACCTATGGGAACCAAATTCTTTCGATCCAGTGAAGCTTCTAAGATAAGTGAATCTATCCTCTACACCAACTTCAGACCACAGTTTTGGTTCTAATTCGGTTAGGTTCCGATAATAAAATGACCATGATATTTACAACCATTATTTTACTCCTTTAAATTCGGAATTTATCCCCAACGAGACAATCGACCTAGTCATTCTGTAAACAGCGTTGTGCATCTCTCACTTCTTATGGTAAAGGAAGTTGCTAAAGAAAAAGGCAAAAATTTTGTACCAACTGTCCATGCCGATCTCGATAATAAGTTGCCATTCATATACGGTATAAATAAAATCGTCAAATAAGACATACCGGCAAGAAGTGGAAAAAATACTGGTCAATTACAGGACCATACCATTTAAACGTGACAAAGTACGCTTATTGTTTCCACAGAATGACTATAATACGAAATGTCAGTCTACAAATGAACCGATAAGACTAAAATCACAGCGCAATGTGCCTCGGATTTTACGAGAAAATTGTCACCTATAGATCAGTCTTTTAGCGACACATAAATATGTTTCGTTCATGAATGCAGCTTTTTATTATCTATCGTTTAGTGTAAAAGGCTGTCATGATGGCACAATCCGTTAGGGAAATATCATCTTTTTACTTATTCCGCTTGCAATCATAGGTGCTTGCTGGTTCCCAGTAGAGCGTTGCTTTCCAAGCGAAGAAACGGTTACGGAGCAGTCCGGTGTCATCAGCCTCGGGCTCTAATGATTAAAACACTGGGTCGAAGGTGTCAAGCGTCTTAACCCGAATTACATGCGCAACCCGTGCCAGCGAACACCTCAACATACCGGTGTAATCACCGGTATGTTGAGGTGTTCGCTCATCATACTCTATTAGGAGGCTTACATTTTTATGTTACGGACTTGTATCGGATCAATACTTTGGGAATGTTCCGGATTGTGTTAATCGGAATACCAAAACCCCTTTTTATTTCGGGCGTAGTCTGTAGAGAGATACAGTATATTCGTGACTCACAAGATGATCAACACTATTTTACATTACCTCTAGATTTGTAGGTTGCGATGTTTCTCTCGGTTGTTAGTGACATTGGTGTGAATGATTGTCAGAAGTCTGATTATCCTTATGTGTGTGTGAGTATCTGGCTGCTTCTTATTTGTAGTGTACCTGTGGTGAAGTAAGTAATCCAATATGTCAACTGCTTAGTCACCCACACCCTCAATGTACGCAGTCAGCCGAAAGGAGATCCACATAAGCTCTGGGATTCTAACCTGTCTTCTGTGTAAGATTCAGGTCCACTTAATATGTGGACTGGTTTCGCCATCGCTTTACTAGATACTAAAATAGAACTCAGCTGAAAATCCGACGTGTATGGTTGCCGTGATCTTAAAAGAGGGCTGGGACAAGTCACAGAGCCCATTACTCAGCAAGCATCTTACTCGACACCTTATTGAAGATATACCACATATTCCCACTCGTCCTATCGAATCCCAAAGCACAATCCTCAGTCAGAAAATGAGTTACAAGGTTGACTGAAGAGAGTGAACGAATATCAGTTTAACAGCCAGTTGATCGTATCTACCTACTGAGCGCACACACCTCGGATACTGTAACATTATCGAGTAAGCAAGTTTAACGCGAGACTTATTTCGATGTCCCAAATAATGCCTCATCATCTGTTGACCATGTTCAACCAGGCAGACGTTCGCAAGGAAGTCAATAAAAACTTGAGACTAACGGAACTATGGCTGATCCACTTAGACAAAGTAAACGTAAAGAAGCATGAGAAAGCCCAGTCCATTCACCGTTACGGACATTGTGAAGCAAACATCGTAGTCAAGGGCACCAGAGCACAAAAGATAATACCACTAAATTTGTTTATACTTATGTCTTAGTTTACAACTGTGTTAACTCTGCCCCCCACAGTAGTTGAACAGTTCTAGCAGATTGAATGGAGCATGACAGAAAGGAATTTTGACAATTTTCTATACAGGTGATTTATTTTGATATCTCCTCCAGAACGAATTCAAAGACTGTGAAAACGTTCTGACTTTAAGTATACTGTCCCAACGCGTCCACTATGGTTTATTTTTCATGTCGTAGCTGACTTCGTGTAGCTAATGCCATTGTAACATGTCAGCTAAAACGATAATGATAATTTACTTGGGATACGCCATTACCGACACAAATACAGAAGCCTACAACCGTCGTCTAAGGCCCAATGATCTGATGAACGCAGACGCGGGAGAATAGTTGTGTTCACTCTGACTGATTCATGATGTTCTGACGTCATTATCCAAACAAAGCATGACCCGGATAATCTATGTAAGCTAAGAGACAGTGGCTTAAATGGTCTACCCTAGCCGGTGTACTTAGCCACTGTAAGTGCAATTTCATTACTGAGATTAACCTTTCCAACAAAAGAAAAAAACGGAATAGTCGCATATATTTCGACGTGCAGCCCGCTAGTATTTGTCTACTGAAACCAGCCACTATTCTAACGCGTCAACAAACATCGGATCTGAGTAGCAGCAACCGCTGATAGTCAAAAAATCCATTGAACTTGCTCTAGAAACCGATCCAAGTAACATTCAGACAGATACCAAATCCCATTCAGGAGCTCAAAAAACCCTGACAAGTGGTCATTTCAATAGTGGACGGTGACCTCAAACACCCAACAACACACTCACTCAGTCTCTGTCACTGGATTAATTTCCTCAATTAGATTCACCTTTTATGATTATTATAGACAGTGAAATTACCTCCTGATATTGTTTACACACCAACTTGGCTTTATTCGTTAACAAACTGGACAAGCTTTGAGAACTGTGTTTCCGACGAAACCCATTTATAGTGAGCATTACAGAGAGTTAGTTTAAGCAGGTAGTGCATGACTTCGGATTGTTCATCTCTGGCACGACACCGTTTCACAGTGATATGAAAAGCGGTAAGTGAGATGGTGTGATCCGTTACTTGGTCTCACAATTAAGACCCCAATTATTCATTTTGGGATTTTGCCGGATCTTCCAGAATCAGTCTGGTAAGTAGTTAACATTATTCAAAAGTCCACTTGTTAGGTTGTCAGGAATTACGCGTCGCTTTCTGTTCACAGAAATGCTGAAAGGGTCTCGCACAACACCCTATGTAGAACATCATCTTTAGGTTTTACTTTAAAAACGGGAGATCTTAATCACCGCTAGAAGGATTTCGTGGACCAGTTGGTCAATACTACAGCGTTTTCCTCCTCTGGGGATTGCTTCAGCGGAACAGTAGAATAATCCGGCTCCATGACCACACAGTCTATATCATTGACAACTCATCACTGTGGAAATATCGGATACCATTAACAATTTGTAAAGTATCCTCGTTCTAGTAGAAAGTTGAGAAGCCTAGGGAATAAAACTTAACATCTGGCCTCATCGAAGCGTACAGCCTGAAACAGGTATCAACTGGAACAAACTCAATTCGAGTTTGTTCAGCGTTTCGTATGTCGCAATTGTATTATGTATTTTATCATGGAGGATCGGTTTAACTGTCAATACAGCCTTGTCCAAAAGCTGAAGACGAATTCCAAGCTTTTCCATGTCTAAGTCGCAGCATATATAAGAAGAAACATTGGCATTTCGTAACTTCAAGCCTCTGGTGGGTTTACCAATACATACTACGGAGCAGCAACCATCCTAGGTAAACAGTACGGATATGTGTACAGCTGCACTGGGTGAGCGACTTCTGAACGTATAGAGGGCAGCCTAACTGCATTACTCAACGTTACAAGCTGCAAGCAACTTAGTATACGCACTAGTTCGTAAATCAGTCCTGAGTTAGCTTTGCTTACTCTTTCAGGCAATAAATACCGAATGTAGTCATCCTGCTCTAATAAATGGACCTTATTTTTAACCAGTTCTCATGACTTTTACTTGCAGCGATTGTAATTTTTGCCGTCGTGCATCATTACTGTACACAAATTGATGCTCTCAGCACCAAAGTTGTAGGTAATCTATATTTCGACGTACGCACAGTAAATGCGATGATTACTCGCGCGATTTTGGCGACCGCTTTCCGAAACCGATCACGTATGTTGGGTGACGTGTCTACATACTAGACAAACGCGCCTGCACATTGTGCTTATAAAGTGAGCTCCGATTAATCAGACCACAGCACAAAGCAAACGCAGTGCCTGCGTTCTGTCATCCAATATACGTGAATTTGACTGAAAATACTGAATGAGAGTGACGAAAAACAGCTCACCTACAGAAACTTTCAGCTAAACGTGGTAGTTGTGGACTAGACATCAATAATCAAAAATAAATTTCGACTGAAGAACCGTCAGCTGCTCATAACGCATCAGTTGTAGTTTCTCACGTATGGGCCACGAGTTAAACCACGTAGCCGTGTATTTGAGATAAGCATGTAGACAACCACCACCCCACTAATCACACATGGGACGTGACTGAAACATTTCTTTTAAAAGTCCGATCACAAATGTGTGAGTAACAGTAAGATTACGGTAACGTGCAGTAATCAGTGACATAAAAAAGTTGGTTCCCCTCTTAAATTTGAATATAGCAACGCGAAAGTGGACATTAATAGATGCTGGCATTACATATTATTTTCTCAATGTCAAATTAACAATGACCAGACACAAATAACACTAGTAGGTTGGGGTAAATATTAAAAACACAAGACAGATAGAGGTTATTGCACCATCTGTTTGTTTTCGTACACTAATTCTGACCTCGGACGGCTAACCGTAAACGCCTCAGAGAAGACAGGGAGATGTGGATTAGTGTGATGCATTATAATCCTGAACGTTTACTCGAGATTAATTAGACGACTTGCGACCGAAACGCGTTTGGTGATCTCGTTGACACTAAGGACATGTAGGTCAACCTTCCCACCGACCTACTGAAACTGTCTCTATTACCATAGACGCAGAACATCTAACTTATTTTTCTTAAACAGCCTTATCGACGAATAGATAAAGTGTTCAGAGATCTATGTTCACATGGCTATTTACGCTGACGATAGAATGGCGACTTACCAAATAAATTTGGGCACTGCCTTCATGTAAAAATTATGTGATGATCTGTCGATGTTTACCCAATCTCTAAAAACTGTCGACAACATGGTAACACCTTTGAATTCCTGTCATGTTAATTCTGTAGTCATTTGCAAATGGAAACGGATGGGTACTAACAATTTCCAGATGTCCCCATCAGTCGTAGTTATGAGGGGTTAATATAGATGTCCATGCATAAGCTAACAAGTATGCGCAATATAAGAGCCCCTTACCCATGAAAAGCAAGCCAGCGGTGAGTACTACATCATTGAGGCCAACTATACGCATTCATCTGTTAGATCTTTTGGCCAACAAACATCAACTGTTTACAGCTGAGTTGCAAGGTAATGAATATCCGGTGTGGTTTGTCAATAAAACTAACAGGGGAAAACAACAGATAAAGCTTCCAACTTTGATAGGAAAGAAGCCTATAGTAAAGCATCATTCAAAAGTGATCATTCTTCACCTGGAACTGCAAAGGGTTTTGTTACAACATTGAACTGATTGACCTCATTAACCACCCGTTCCTCGGTTACCCCCTGTTAATGAGTCCTTTGTAATATGATGTATTTAGCCTGATGATGCATCACTGAAGACCAGCCTGTTCGCTATACAGTATTTCTCAATTAAACGTAACTAGAATGCAGTCGAAATAATAGTCCTTGGTCGAAACACCAAGCTACTATAAACTTTAACCAAGGAAAGGCAACACATTTTCAGCAATTCATGATGTATTTAACAATTTTTGTTTAACATCGACGAAAAGGTACATCAGCAAAACCGATAGGGGCCCAAATTCTAAGACGAAAAAGTATTTGCAACAATGGGTTTAATCCCTTGATCGGGAGTTTACCGAGTTCGTCTATCACGAGTAACAAATTGGCTATGGGTAATCGGATTAACCTTGAATCGATGTTCAGGATCGTGAGGTTTCCCACCAATTCAAGTTTCCCACGATTTGCTGAAGTAACCGTGATTAGCCGTCTCTGGCCAGCATTGTGTATAGAAAAAATTATCTGTAGGCCTGTGACTTTCATGAATCTAATATTTTAGCACAGTTTTCTCCATCATGTTTGGTACTTTTTTTGCGCTATCGATTCTTCAACTCACCCCACCGACCTTATATATATTGTCCTTCTTATTTCTGAGTCGTATTAAAGAAGCCATACGGATTGCCAGCATCTACCGTTGTCGATCTTCTCACTGCTTGCTTCAAATGATAAATGCACTGATCTCCCAAGTGATGGAAATATTATCTAACTAAGTTTCACGTTACAATCGTGACCTCCATTGGTTTTTTGGCCTGATATATTAGATGAGAACCAACTGCGAAAAATCTGCGTTTCGGTTGGATTCAAACCAGAGGGCGTAAAGCATGCCGAAACGTGACAATCGAGCTAAAAGCTGCGCAACGACCCCACTCCAAAAGCTCTGAAATTTCGTATTTGAACTCAGTAATCGGTTCAAATCGCTGTGTCATATGCCGTTCACAAAATGATTTAGCAGACTGATTGCTCAAGTCATTTTTAGGCATTCTTTTTTTTCTGCTGGTTGAAACTCAACCAAAGTACAGATTTTTCGCAATCCAGGTCTCATCTAAATTAGGAACTCTGCAACATTATCTAATTGAAATGCCAAAATGATGAAACTGGAAGGCATATCGAAATTTTACTAAACATTTGAAAGAACTAAACTTACTTCCGCCAATCCGGGACACTCATAAACGGTGAAGTCGCCTTCCTCTACGTCAGATTCGCTCCCGTCCTCGCTAACCTGAGTAGGATCACTGGCCCTATAAATACAAGACAATACGAATACAAGACATGGACGAATTCAATATTGATCACGCGGTGCAGTGAAGTTTGAACACACATGGCCTTAGGTGTCATGCAGCGAACGAGAGTATATGCGTAACGAACACTCAGATTGTCAAATCACATACAAATATTTTTGAAGAAATCAGGACTAGATTCCATGACCAACATTTTGATCGTCATCGCACCCAGCTACCTCTGTGTTTTACGCGACTGGCAATGAAGTTTGATCAGAAAGGGTTCCTTTTTGGATTCTTTTCGGGATGATGAACAACTTATTTGCTCGGATGGCCGCTGAAACAAATTTGCTTGCCGACAAGCAGAAAGCAGACTCATCTTCTATTTATCTAATCCATGCAAGAATTTGTTTCGTGGTTGCAGCAAGTGCACAGAATTGATAATAATATCGCAATTATAAGACAGAGTGACTTTATAAAAATCGTCTGATATTGTAAAACCGTTTAATGTTACGTTTGTGCGCAATGTAGCAGACGAGGCAGCTTTTACATCAAAGGTGGCTCACTAAGGCTCACTCATTTGTTTGTTGGCTAGCACACGTATTCATTTTCTGTGCGACTGCATTGGAGTGATGAAGACTGATCTGTCTCTTGTTTGAAAGCCATCCGTGTTGGTAGTGGTGCTGGCTTAACTTAAATACATCACATGGTAAGGAGTACCGTTGTTCTGGTTTTCGCTTTTTTTGAAGCATATGACAGATAGACATTTACTACAAACGTTAACCCTTTTAATTCATTTTACAGCCTATATGCAACTTGAGGCTACACATCGAGAGAAAGATACACGTTCAACCATATGTGGTTCGGAGAGTAATTGTCTGATGGTTCCACCTTATCGGAAAGCGTTATTTAACAAGAATCGAGTGATGCCGTTATTATCAAAGGTGAACTGTGTGACGAGTTAGTGTGAATGGAATTCTGTTTAGTTTGTTTGACCAATCCATCCCTCAGTAGCGGTAATAATAGTAATCTAAGAAAGAGAGCTCCCTGATGTTCACCATTGTCCAAACAGTGTTCGGATTCGACAAAAATGTCAGCATGCTATTTTAAATTAGCTTGCAAAAACATCGCCATTATTCCTTTTATCGTAAATAACTCCGTTTACTGAACTACGTCTTTTAACTTAGAAAGAAAGGGAAAAATTTGAAACTCACCGATCGACAGCCAACATCTGTTGTTTCTGATGTTGATAGTGATACATTTGAGCAGAATGTGCCAATTTCCGGTCTCCTTCCAGACTGGTAACCGTCGCTTCTCCGAGCAAGCTCTCAACTGGACTCCGTTTGGATAATAGGGAACCAAACTCCGCTTCATGTGCGCGCTTCTTCTGAAACTGTGTCCTAAAAGGTTTAACATTCCATATTAAAAGTAGCAAAAGACCTTGCTAATCAAAATGTCCCACATTTATCTATCTTCTCCCGTTAACATAATTGTGAGTGTTAGACGGATAATCGTGAGATTCTTTTATTGGTAACTTCTACTTCAAAATGAGTCGAATCAACCGCATTCAAGGAATTCGTGAACATTTGTACAAAGACCGATACTGAGGGATCAGATTCCCAAGTGTGAACTATAAAACAGAGTGTCTAAATGAGGAACACCGTGTCATAGGATGTCATAAAACAGACACAGTTTATACACTTTAAAACACCCAGTAAGATTTTCTGTAAATACAATCTGGAACCTGTAGTCTTTATTGCATTGATTTAAGCCTGGTAAATAGACCAAGAGTACGACCAGATGATGTGGTAACTGAAAGCACGGTTTACTGCAGTATTGAAAAGAAAACCTTGAAGAAGTGTGCAGAACATGCAAATAAAATTAACTGAAAAGTCTGAAAATCGCGTGATCGTGAGATATTTATTGTATGCGTATTCTTCCATGGCTAAATACCAACATAAAACCGATGAGTTACTGAAACATGAAACTTTTCCAGAAATCTAATGTCTAGTTTCGTTCGTCCGGCTGTTAAGGCTTGTCACATTGCCCTACATTGAACTAAACATGATTCTTTGCTGTATTCACCTGGATTGATTATACTGCAATACCTTTGTTTTTTTAATCTTCTGCTAAAAGCTTTATTCCTATACGTCGTATTTTTAATTGTGAGAAAATTGTTTGCACAGGTAAGGCGTAGGTGGAAATTCACGTCATACGCCATAAACTTCGGTAATCAAAAGGTACTGTCCAAATGGATAGTAATTTAGCGGGTGGTAATGCACCCAGAGACTTCTCAGAGTTTCGGAGAATACTGATGGGCATGTCGATCAGATAAGTTGGGCAATGTCGTAAAGCACAACCCCGATTTTGTACGTTGGTTGCTGAGATAGCCGTGGTCGGCAGATATTTCTTGTGTTGCATTATGTAATGTGGCAGGTTCCATGATTAACGATTTTGTTCTTGTTCACCACCCTCCGCACTGTGGGTGGAGAACGATTTAGTTAAACAAACGGGGAGATTACTCCATCAGTCCTCTCTGTGGACGAGTGTATGTATGAGGTTAGGGAACGAGGCGTCATCCAGCGTCATTCAAAGACGTATTGAAGTTGGAAGTCATGCTAGTTTTTCCGAAGTGCGCCCGGAATTATGTGCACTCCCCGTGTGAAGTAACAGATCTTTTTGTGTCGTACACCATTGGTGGCATGTGGTTCATGTGAACCCGAAACATCTGGAGAAGGAAGCTATACGGTCTGTTGGGTGCCTCTGGTGTCATTTCAAACTGCTTAACGACTTACACCCAAAACTGCAAACCAAACTAGCGTCATTTGTGCTGGAATTTTTTCAAACAGAAGTCTGAGATATCAATGTATCTGTAAGTAGAGTCGTGAAGTTGCTACACGGGACATCCGAACAAACACTTTATGATTATGAATGACGTACGCACTTCGGACATTTCACAATTTTCCTCCTACAGTAGTGTATCGGGGATGTTAGTCAGCGCTGATTTGTGTAATATAACATGCAATTGGTATTTCAGGGGAATGTATAGATTTGATAAGAATCATGGTTTAAAACGCCTGACGTTCTAAGCTGAAGACTTTTACGACGATTGTGTCGTATGTAGGCAAGGTACGGTTTGGCGGAGGTGGTTAGGTGTATAACGTTGAGATTCCAGTAGAGTATCCATCAACTGCTGGCATGTTATACTGGCCTATCGATTTTATATTTGTGAAATAAAAGACTAGAAACGGATTGTACACTGTCTGAACGATGGGATCTGTCAAGTGGATCAGCCCCACTTAAGTAACCTCATAATACACTTTCTCAGGTTATCCATTAACCGAGACGCGCCGTTCTGTCAACTCGCTCGCCTTGTTCATGTACTGTTCAAAAGATATCGAAATTTTAAACCACCAAGACAGTCTAAATAGGCGGTTATGACCAGACAACGACAACGGTGCACTTTTTTAATACATATTTGGAATGTGTTTACTTACTTCTGGTGATAGGCTACCGCGCCAATGGCCACTGCAACTACAACCACGGAACCGACAACTCCTAGTGCTAAAAATCAATGTGAAAATGTCGTTATCTTTATATCATTTGTAATGGAAGAAATCCTTTTAATTTATTAATGCAAAAAACAGCAAACAGCCTTATTGGAGACATCAAAGATTGCCATTAGTATTTGTGAATGTTTGGTACAAACTGAAGTCAGCATATGAATAGGACATAGGAAAGACCGATAAAACAGTAGACAATGGTGACAGTGATCATCGCATTGGTAAGTTCAGTGTGGATAGCTACGTTGAACGAGAAGGTAATGAAGAGTACTTGAAGTTTTACTAAACGAAGGGTACATCATCAAAACGACAATCACTTTATCATTGTCGTACACAACAGACCAGGGGTAAGAGATAGATATAATATTTACAACCACAAAACGGTTGAATTGTCTGAACATAAAATCAACCCTGTCACACACGCAATCATGCAGAAAGGTTACGGTACAACTGATAAGTATTCGAGTAATTAGTAGCAGGTTTAACAGAAGCGTGAATTGGATCATATATTACGATTTTTACTTATCGAGAACTAATAGAACTCAATGATGTGGAAGGAATATCGTTGCGGAGGAAGAAATGTGTGCGCGATCAACTCAGATTAGCTCAAAGTAGGATTGTCAGCAGCCAGCAAAACTAATCTTCCAGCCGGTTATATGTAACAAGATCAGTGGTTCTTAAAAACTGAACGCTAATCACTCTTTTTCAGAGCACCCAAAATCAGAAATATTCTCCGTCTGCCTCTTCAAGAAGACAGCAATTAAATGTGAGTGTGGCTTTCGTTAAAGATCATCAACACAGTGGACTTGTTTTTCAACTGAGACTAAACTTAAATCACCGTTAACTTGGGAAAAGGATGTTAACCTCAAGTATGCTGTTTCTACGCAAGGCGTGACCGAACTGTCACGGCTAAAAGTTTAGCCAAAAACCCCTGTGATAATTAGGTTAACCAAGTGCCACGAACGCAGATACGACAAATGTGCCATTTACCTTAATGGATTAATCGGTGATCAACACTTCTAAGTCAGGTTAAGCACAACGTGTTGTTGAAACTGATTAGATCAGTTTACTTTGAATGTGTTAAACCTGCCTCCCCTTGGTTGCATACAAGACCGTTTGGGTTGTGCACATTTCATGCGCGAAGCTGATGACATCAACTGAAATGTGTTCATCCTGCTATACACGTCTTCCATTACAACTGATAAACCTGATCCAATGAAGTGTGCTGTAATCATCAGCGTCCTTCAAATTGCAGAAGCGCGTTTTCATAACCAAAGAACGTGGACTAGGAATTGGGCTGTTTAACATGCTGTCAGTTTTCGCTTAGCCAACTGGCTTCACCTCACCTAGACATCCAAGATCGTGGTATATTATGCTGGTAACTACTTTCAACGTCTCACCGGTGAGATCGCGATCGCTCTTGGCTGATCTTCATATAGCCGTATGTTCATCAGATTCTATAGGATTCAAGCACGGGCCACTTTAAACGTGAAGTGCAATCAACTACTACGCTATTGTCCAGACATAAACAAAAGGAAAGTACATCGATTGGTAAGAAGAATATATGTTCTACGATGTATAAATCTTCACTTTGTATCATTGGGCCATCTGTGGGTGCAAATATATCGATCATAACAAAATAGGTTACCAGAAGCGGATGGTACAAAAAGTTGAAATCCATGGCATGTAAGCAAAGTTGACGCGGTGATATAAAGCGAGTTTTTCCGGCCTTGACACATACAGTACATAAATAACCTCTATTTGGTGTGGAAACATCTCATCTACTTGACCAACCTCTCATTTCTTCTACTAGGGAATTTCTGTCTAATAACCCTAGAACCACTATCAAACCAGAATAAGTGGATTGAAAACCCTACATTCAGTAAAATCCTTTTTTATCGAATGTATTGATTGACTGCCATATTATATCGGCTTTGCAATAGATACACGTGACTCATGTAGATTGATGAACGTCATCAAACACGGAAACAATAGTCGAAGTAAACTGTCAATGTATTCATATTTTAACAGCAACTTTTGTGTGCTGCTGATCAATGGTTTATCATGTTTCACTCTTGTGAGTATAGTTTGTTCAGAACATTTGAATTTTCCACATTTGTCTTCAACTCCCCAAACCAAATAGGCAATTTTTGCTCAGGTGTTCCGAAGTTTTTGGTAATTTATTTTTGTACGTCTGGCTTAATAGGCAGATCTAATTAGTGACAAGTGGACTGTATAACAAGCTAACAAAACAACAACAGTTTGTTAGATAGCATGCACGTGTTCGAGTCCATCTACTCACTAATTGGTTGCCAGTAGCCATATGAGCGAAATCCACCCAGTTGACCTATGCCTGTTGGTGCAGCCCGTCGAACTGGCATGCTGATTTGTTCACTAGAAGCCTGACCTGCAAAAATCAATCACGGAATGAGTAAACAAGGTGATTAGCAAGTGTGGGATAATAAAATTTATAATCGCCATAAACATTTGTGATTGTGAAAAATGTTTTCGAAGCGCGCACGTCAAACTCCAAGTTGTTCAAAATGGTTATTAACACTGTGTTATTGAAAGTTCAACTTAAATTGGATACTTAGACTATCAGTGATAATATTTTCCAACTTAACTAGTTAGGCAATGTTGACCAAGGTAAGCGAAACAATGAGGTCAAGGTCATTTATCAGCAACACAACGTCTCACACTGTTTACAATAATTATCAAAATCACATGACATGCAATATATGTATAAGGCTAATTATACTGGAATAACTACTTTATCTACGTTTTCTACTAGACCAGTAAAACCGAAGCAAAAATATCTGATCAGTTCGTATAGTCAATGCTAAGCACAGAGCCAGAGTAACATGGCGCCGGGGATTAGATGTAGTTAGTATTCTAGCCTTAAAGATTCATCTGAAATTAGTAACCTTCACGTCATGCCAAAGCACTTACGTTTTTGAGAGGAAGTAATGTCAGATCTGCACAAATCCAGTTCAAACCATCGACGGCTCACTAAGTAAACTGCTAAATATAAAGAAAACAGCCTCCTGGTGAAGACTAAACATAGTTTCTTAACGTATAGATTGAACATCATATGGATTGAACATCACCTATAATTGATCGCAGCTGTCGCATTCCCATAGACTGTCTAGTCGCCCCCTTTCGAAATCCTCATCAGTTTATTAACGCCCAACAACACTTATTCATTTTATGTCATATTCCGATCATAAGTAGCATAGGTTATCGATAGCAAACATGTGGGACGGCCTGTAGAATGGCCTGATCGTAATCGATGGCGGTGGAATGCAATGCGATCCCCGTGACTGTTCTTACTACATTGTAATCAGCTACGTTTTGTCAAAATTTATGCAAAAAGTCTTCCACAAATTGACCAGCGACAATTGAGATTGTTACGGTAATGTGACATCTGAATGTGAAGGATGCGATCAAGTGTGGGTGATGTTCAGTTTTGAAATAATCCAAATACCCGAACTTTCACTACTGATTTAAACCAAGCTCAGTTGATTCAAAGAAGACAGCAACTTCAATGTAACTGAGTAGGGCATTATCGATTGGGTGGAACAGAGTAATTTTGTTCATTGTTCTTTCGAAGTGATCGAGCGAGCTAAACACTGTTCATAAAAGGTTGTGGTTGAGCGTCTGGATTTGGGTAATCAGCCATGCCTACTGTGAGGTTGCCGGCGTTGTGGTTAACACGCTAGTCTCACAAGAGCGTAAACTTTGATCCGAACAAGAATATGCACTACTGATGAGCTCTAATAAGAGCGAAACTCGAGTCAAGTTCTATCTTTCGAAGTGGGCTAGCCGAAAGGTTTATCTGAATGCGAACGCCGTCATCCAGTGTGGGTGGTGTTCAATGTGGAAACAATCTAACTTCTCAAACCTTCACTAATGTGACATCAATTATGGTGTGGTAGCTGAGGGCTTTATCAGACTCTCTAAACTTATAAATGGTTCAAAGAAGAAGGTAAGTGGTTAGAATAAATAGTTTTGAATATATTTTGAAAGATGTAACATTCAATCGGTGCCAATTATGATTAACTCTTCTATAGTGGTACTGGCGTGGAGATGGATTGTTGAAAGTATGTAATCATCTATTTGTCGTTCTTCTACCATGTGTGTTGAGTTCGAAGATTTTTAACTAATCTCAGTGAAATGTACATTTCTGAGTTCTGTGCTTCTTGTCAGAATATAGCACTTTCATGGCTGGAACACCTATACGGACCAAATTTCAAAACGTTGTATGCAGCTAGCACTGCCCAAGTCTTGCCGGTCGACTAACACAACTCTGACTGTACGTGAATACCAACAGACTCGTGCACCGCTTCGAGCTGAGTTTAGTATATGCAGATCAGGCTGTGGTGGATACAGTGGTCAACTGTTTTTCACAAATTTCCATTCACCATCCACATGGTTGCACCTGATGTCTACAAACAGCCTCAGTATCATTGCAACAGAACTGGCCTTCCGGGCTGGTCAGTATGCTTGGTATCTTGCTGTTAGGCTTTAGTATAGCAACCATGCCCTCTCAATTTCGACCGCTTTGTCCACCTGGACATCCAGTTCTCTTCGGTTACCGCAATGCACAGTGAGACAGCGAATACCCATCTGTTGGTGCCGAACAGTTAATGAAACTTACAGTTAAACATGCATCACAACTCGGCTGGAAACGCAAACTGGGCTACGATGAACTTCAGTAGATTCACACAGAACTTACTTTGCAACGCATAACTACGTGAATTTTGCTCTTGTTCGAACTTGCCTTAGTTTTTTACCATTCCCACGTTCAGAAAGCAAACCCCGACTACATGTTGACATACGGTCTTGGCTGAATTTTCATATACGATCAATCCATCGTGACTCATAACACTGTTGGTACAGTGACCTATAATTTACTCCCATTTAAACACGACCAGGATTCAAATTCCGGGCATAAAATGGATACATATTACCGGGAAACGCTAACAAGGATGAAAGTCGAATCTGACGTTTTATTCTTCTAAATAAGATGGTTCATGACGTCAGTTGAAATAGACAGTTGCAACCAACTATCAACCAGCTATAACCGGAGCCTAATTCAAGTCAGGTGCATTAGAATGCCATGCGCAACTGTCGTCAATATACGGACACTCTATTCACATGTGAATGAATGCGCCTTATTCAACCTAAGAATTAGAGGATACTGCTGCGACTATATACGGAACTGAGCAAAAGTGCTGGAAGCATTCGCTCAAAAGGACTTTTAAACAAACTCATTTAGTTTTATGACCACTTACTAAACGTTATAAACTAAACTTAAAGTATACCTTCGATTACGATCTCAATTCCGATCTTAATGAATAATCTTCACCTATCTGTTTTCATATAGAAGGTCACTCACATGATCGCACCACTTCAGAATGCATTGATTAACTATTTCATGGGGAAATAAAGAATAGGTCATTAGATTTTAAAGTTTACAGCAAGCTACATCAATGAGATTGTACATCCAAAGAAGATACTTTAGTGAATTATGTGGTTATCAGATGACATTACTGTCAGTAAATACGAAATATAACGTGACAACAGTTTCGACGAATGTGTTACAACGTTGTGCTTGAGGTAACTTTGAATTTGTAGTCTATTTGTGGTCTATTAAGTTCGCAGTAGTCTCATTTCATATGAAATTATCAAACCTCAATAAACCGTCTTGCTGAAAACATTTTTAGGTTGCATTCTTTGTAATTATGACAATATTTTAGTGTTTTTAACATACTATTTCGAAGTGATTTCACATCATCTGGGTGTACTTCATACAATTATTTTCGCTGCAAGTAGTATGACAATAAGAATACAGTTTCAGCTGCTTTTATAGTGTTGTAACTGAGAGCACTTAGGTGGCAAGAAGAATTATTGCGTTTTAATGCTAGAGTTAATTCACCGACAAATACTTACCAGTGTAGAGATTAAACCTGAGCCAGGAACAGTCAGAGTCGTTAATGTGACGGCCGATGTGATAGCATGTCTAACGGAAAGGGTCGACAAAATCATTCAGCTGATTTATATTCTATTTCTCACAGACTATCAGACCAAGTAGAATACTGCTGTGCGCAAACTACTCGTAACTCTGTACAAATAAGTAACAGCCGTACTCGGTGATGTAACCAAGATGGCCACTGAGGCATCTGCATTGGTGAGGGTGCTTGCGTTAGGCTAACATATCCTGCTTGTGGTCAGCGTGACAGTCGTCAGCTTGATCAAAATCTCGTCCCATGCTAAATCGGACGCCTCCTGGTTTACTGCCGTCCTACTTTCAAGTGCTATAGTTTGCGTTACCCTAACTAGATAGCAGACTGTTAGATACCGTTACAGTAATTGCAAAATTCAACAAGTCTACCAGCGAAAAACAACGTTTCAGCAAACAGACTGTTTTCGATAAATTCTTCTCTTTGACTGGTACAATTATATAAAATTAAGTAATGAGTTACAATGTTATTGATAAAAGAGTATTGAAGGGGCAATGTAATTGGATAAAAGATTAACACTATTTCGCTGTGGTTAGCAACACAAACGAAGTTGGTTCTAGTTAGTCAGTGTTAATCGGGCTGGGACAGTGGGACTGAGACAAATTGTTTCACGGGTTGGGCGGCCGTGTTCGGTCAAGGAAGCCATAGGGTTTGAACGACTTGTTTATGCACACACAGAACGGGGTGACGTAGTAGGAATACGACCGCCTCGGTTATCGACGGGACGTGGCATTTGACCTTTAGCGACAAGCCTGATTAACACTGACAAACTAGAACCAACTTCCTTTATGTGGGCCTTACCACAGCGAAGTAGTATTAACTTTTTATTCAATTACATTGCCCCCTTCATTAATCTTTGATCAATAACATTGTAACTCGTTACTTAATTTTATATAATTGTACCAGCCAAAGAGGAGAATTTATCGAAAACAATATGTTGACTAAAGCTTAGTTTTTTTTATGAATGCTACGAGGATGTTCAATTACCTGAAATTCTACTAGTGCTTGTGTAACTCGACTTTATGCTTACATCGCAAACCACTAGCGAACACTAACCAGCCTAAAAACGTTGGACTGGTAGTCAATTCACATTGCTCACAATGGATAGGACGTAGCGTTCAACAGAAAGAATATCCGCGAACCTCAATAACCTATCATCGCCAGTAATTTAAGTGATTCCAGACTTCTCGTTAATGATCCGCAGCTGACGTGTACACATTATGTATTGCACAATCACGATGAACAGGTAAGTGATGCAACCAGTTAACCCGCGTAGTGCTCATCTGAGTTTTGCTCGTAGGGCTTTTAAAAAAATTAAGGAAAAATAAAGATAACTGCTGGAAAATTATCCGGTCAACCTCAATACCGTAGGTCTATGGGGCTTTATTACGAAGTATCTGTGAAATTGTGCTTCAACTTTTCGATATATTAGTTGAGCATAAATTTGAAGAGAAAGATTAATTTTTGAACTCAGCCTCCTCTATCCTGATTTCAAACTGTAGTCCCGAATTTACTACTGTGAATAACCGACAAGCTGATGAACCCTATACGCCTGTCATGAGATCGACATCAGGAGTATAGAACGATCATCCTAATGCTTTAATCATCCAAAGAAGTAACCCTACCTCAGTGATGTCACCGTAAAATTGGACGTTGTCTTGCTAGACAGTGACAGTTCCCTCGCAAGTTCAAGGAATTAATGGTGCAGGGGATGTTTAGGGGTCTGAATATAGTAGTCAACGCTTGGTCACTTTGCCCAGCTCACTCGTCCCAATGATTGAATATGTCTACTGGAGGATCAGTGACTGCCTATTTTTAGTCCGTCGACCGCATTATAAGTTTTTTCCCTTCCAACTGTCATGCTGTGGTTGGTTATCAAACCGGAAGTGCGAATATTCCAACACTCGATGGATTATCTCAATTCGGAGAGGGAGGTACGTCCAAAAGCCCATAGCGAACGGATAGGAGACAGCATGGACCTTCTCGCTACAATGCTGATAAGATCACCATACACAAGGCTTAACCAGATGGCTTTTCTGTTCATCACTGAATGTCACTTATAAATCCCATGAACGTACTAACAAGGAACGTTGAACATGCCGCTGATTTAGCAACTATTTCATATTGGCTTATGCATACTTTAATCATGGAATAATGTGACTACGCCCGCTGTACCATCCTTGTAAAGACACAGGGCTTACTTGCCGATCTAGACTCTAAAACACATCTGGTGGTATAGGAAACTAATAGTAGTATTCGTCGTTTGCCTTGCTTCGCCCACACGATTTTAGATAGCCCTACCGAAATGGATGTAGCATTTAAAAATAATCTGGAAACGTCTTATAGGTGTACCTGCACTTATCTGATGACAGGCCACCTCTTCCTCCAACTTCGGTCAGTTCGCTTCCTGGTGGTGAAATGCTGGTAGATCAAATCTGAATTGAGGTGCTAAGCCTAACGACCCGGTCACAACAGTGTACGCTCAGATAGCCAGGGATGCAGTGTCGACAGATTGATGAATTATGTAGAGTCTACTACACCAGCTGATGCCGGTAAAACGTATCGGCCTGAAGGCACCACCAGTTATCACAGATCATGCTTCAAAAAGCGCAGCTTAGTTGTCCAGACGTGCAAGCGGACAGACTTTGCGCAGTGATTTGAATGACCGGTAACTGTTGAATGCTAAGTCGGTCGCACCGATTCTGATAAAGTTATGTGGGCTACGCGTCACACTTTGCAGTAGAAGAAGCTGAACGAACTTGAAGGGGTATATAAAGCAAAGATACGGTACAAAATGATTCGAAAGCACTTTACAAGTAGAGCGATTAGGGCTAACAGTAATGGGCAGTCTATCCATGACACGTGAGCAGCTAGATGAATCCGAAGATGTCTAGGCAGCAAGTTAACCTATAACTGTCGTGGGACATCAAATGACCGAACCAAGGCGGAATGCAGCGGTCAACAGTTCGTTGAAACAAGGCAAATATGAATTGAACTTAAGACGTTCGGGAGTAAAAAAGAACCTCAACTTGGTGCACTGACCGTTCGAAATCCAACGTCATCGATTGCTAAGCACCTCATGACAACAGGTCACCAAGTTGACCCACTAAACCCGTTCAGCATACTGTTGCACAACCGAAACCCATAGTTATTGACTTTCTGCGAAGCGATGCTCATCCGAACTTGCCAGTCGACATTATGTGCACAAAATTGGTTGAGGCAACCTATCGGGTTGCCATGGTTGTGATTACATAATACTTGATGTGTTCGTAGCCGTGTCTAGTCCCTATATATCCTTATCTGACTGATGTATATGACTGGTATGTTTTACATTTGCGACTAATGATAGTAAGTGAAATGGTAACATACCGCAATATATGTTTTCTTTCTGCTCTAATGAAGAAATAAATACGTCAATGAATATGACTTGCAGAATCAACCCGGAATCAAACAATAACGGATCTCAAAACACCAAAACCTGAGATTGCCTATTACATTGGTGATATCGTTAAGCTTCATGCAAAAAAAAACCACGGAAGCAACATGAAGCTAAAATAACTCAATACCGTTTATAAGTGACACGAAAGTAAGAGAGGGATTAAATGTTCTAATCATCCAGCTAACTAATTGTTTTAACCACGTTAACTTATAGATTCTTGGTGTGTTGGCAATTAAGAGAGGTCATTTAGTGCGATGTGAGCAACGACCTAGATATTGCTTGTGTGAGACAGCCAGATAAAAGTGTTTCGGGAGCTAAGCTCATGGGTTTTGGAAACGCCCCATTTTCTAGCATTTTAATAGGTTTCTACATGCCATTAAAGTTTGTGTCGTGTACTGACATGACTGGATTAAAGCGCCCTGTCCGTCGCTGACCAGGAGTCAGAACGACTAGCTTATGCTTTATTGGTAAATTTTATTCAGCCAGGTTTTTGAGGAAAAATCTTGCTTTGTGCAACCTCTAACTCGTTTATTCGGGCTAATTCTGAGACTGACTTGATTGACGACTTCCACGTGCACGAGTCGGTTCATATCGATTTTCCCAGCTGAGTTCATACAACTACTAGTCAACGAGGTATGACAGTCATGCATTTGGATACTCCTACAATGTAAACTGACCGTCACCGATCTCTAGTTCAGCCATTTCGCCGCTCAATGCCAAGTTGACTAATCATTTCTGAAAAGCTTTTTGTTAGTCGAGCGAACGAACGGATTGTCGAGGTGTTTGCATTCACCCAGCAAGGACACATCAACGTGCATAAGTTGCAGCGCGTGCTTTGGTCAGTCGTACTGGAATGCAAGATGAGCCCAATACTTGCCTCCTGACATCTCCAGCTACCACAACAAGACATTTTTAAGGCCTCTTTCCGGATGTGCAGTTTGTCTGCACAAGGTGGCTGGGTAATTTCTCATAGTTATTCATATTTCCAAGCAAAGTTCCCTTCGTACAAAAGGTATTCAAGTGAAACAAAATGTGTAACTCGATAGTTATATTTGTCTGTTTGTTGTATAAAGATTTGTTTTCGGTTAGTTAATAAGGAAGATTAGACGATATTCATCCGCAGGAAATCTGGAATTCTGTTGGATTCAAACTAACGACGGAAACAGCACACCTAAACGCCGCAAACACGATATCATCTCAACTACACCGCCATTCTAGGAGTTCTAAAGTTTCAACTACGGACTCAGTAACTTGATTAATCCACTAGGTCATATAGAATTCACCAAATGATCCAGCGGATTGATTGCCCAAACAGAATTTCTCAGAAGTTCACTCAGAAATCCACTAATCATACTGTTGATCACTGAAACTGTGGTACTTATGAGTGGTTTAGCAGCTCTGGTAATCTGCATGAAACCCAGCAGCGAAACGTCTGCAATTCGGCTGTATTCGAACCAGCGACAGCAACAACGCGAGTAAATAAGTCCAAGTGTGACATTTCAGAGCTTTCGGCGTAACGTCGTAACTCAGATGGCAGAGCGCTTTGTGCGTTTGGGCGTGCTGTTTCTGTCGCTAGTTCGCAACTGGTTCTCATCTAGGTTATCAGACCTGGCGCGACCCTCATAAATATGGAATTTATTGGTAATTAGTAGGGGAATTTTGTTTCACACAACTCGAACTTCAACCACAATCGATCATAGACGTTGCAGTCCCATAGACAGCTCATTCAGCTCCCGTCGAAAAGAAGTACTGCACCCGAGTTTGACTCTTCAGTTTAGCTCATCAACAGTATATATCTTTACTACGGCTGGGACTAGAACTACAGCCACGCTTCAATCAAGCGACAGTTTAGGCCACTGCACCAGTGATTTTAAATTGGGTACTACCGATTTACCGCACGAGTACGCTCTAACAATAGTAAATTGTATTGGTATGAAATGGATTGAGCGAAAAGAATTTATTGGCAAACTATAAACTAACCATATAACAGTCGAATGACTTAGCGGTTAACGGGTGTAACGTTAACTTGTATTGGATCACACTTTTCGCATGCAAGTGAAAATTTTGAAGACTCATTTTAAAAAGAGGCATCAAGGGAGGAAATAATTTCTGTTAAATCTCATTGAATAGGCGCAGTCCCGTGAGGGTTGGGAAAATCTGCAGCCCCGTGATTTTGAGGCTGGCCTGCTGAACACTAATCGATGGCTTCATATTAAACGTGACAGTATGCTTGCATCTGAAGTGTGTCTACAAATAACTTTGTCAGTACTTCTCAATTTTAGTGGTCACTGTAATGAATGAAGAAAATAATTCATCTAACATTAAACCGGACCCCTATTTGAGCACGTAAATTGTAATAAACTTACGTAGTTGATCCTCATACGGGACTGCCTCTCCCTGAAGCGCTCTTGCTAGTCGGTTTAGTAGTTTTTCTTTTCGTTGTTCCATGCCTTGGGAGATTTCTGCAAGAAAAAGTGATCGTCAACGAATTAGAACACTGCATTTTACATCTGACGTGACCTACATCAATTGCTCCATACTAAACCGGTCCGTCTAGAATAAGCACACCGGAATCCATCGATTATTCTTAAGTTAAGCGTTCATTGGTAAATAAGCAACATGAATGAATGTGGGTAAAATAATTCCGCATTTCGGGTTCATGTTTTAGTGTCATTTGGTGCGAAAAAACATTAAAACAAGTCGTTATTTATTCGAAATCCTTCTGCCTGTCAGTACTCAGTACAAGGTTACGTACGTCTAACCCTTGAACACTTTGACGGTTGGAATGCGAGAAAGTAACCGCTATTGTCCATGTCACTCAATCGCATATGATGCCCGTCAAATCACCAATCCAGTTATGTACTGGGTGACCGCTGGAAAGCTCAAGAACATCTGTTCAAATGCTTCCACTTTCAAGTTGAACATCACCCACAGTTGATCGCAGCTGTTGCATCCTCACAGACATTCCAGTCAACCCATTTCGAACAGCAGAAGCACTAGACTCGAGGTTCGCTCTCATTAGAGCTCGTCAGTAGTGCATATCATCGCCAATGCCGGGACTAGAACTCCGGCCACGTGCGTTCATGAGGCAACCGTGTTAACCACTGCGCCATTGGCCTCACATTTGGCATGACCGAATTACCATATACGAACGCTCAACCACTTTCGCTTGTGAGTAACGGTCAAGTTGCCCAATCGTCTTGATAGGAGACACTGTTACTGTTACCTCCAATCGATAGCCCCGCGATTAGGACTTCTTAGACAGGCCGAAATTTCCGATCTCCTTAAACCTGTTAGCGATATTTTAGCTCACTGAATTCAGGGGCCAATAGATGCTTACGTACTCATTTCTGTACTGTACTGGATGGAGCATATAAGCCGTGTGGCCTGGTAGTGAATTGGAAAAACGATTTCGATAAACGCAAATATTGTGGTGTAAACCGACAAATCATGCATCATTTCCTGAACACATACTCATGAATGCAAGTAAGCTAAACACTAAACAAGGGTAAAAGGTGGAGTTCAAAAACAAAACTAATCGCCGTAAATCCAGATCGAATTATTACAGCTGTCTAGATGCACACAATTTTGATCAACGCCTACTTATCAAGCGACCGTAGTGTCAAAACAACCTGTTTATAATCAGAGCTGGATGGGTAGAAATACTTAAATGGTAAACGCTTCCCACCTTATGTATGAACAAAAACGTTGAAGACTTCGGAGAGAGTTCCTGTATGCTCGCTTTCATGCAGTCACTTGACGAAGAAGATAAAGGTTGGATTGTGTTCCCGCTTGACCCCATTGATAATATTTTGATGAACATGCAACTATGTTTGCAATGTGCCTACGTATCCGGCTGACAAATGACTAATAAGCCATCTTGAGATGACACAAATAAAGAATACGTCTCAACTATTGGTTATGTTGTTTCATCCTTATTTGCTTGAATTCTGGTGACTTCTACTGAAACGAATAGGACTAACCACATTCGTTCAAGGCTGTAATCCTCTCCTGTAAAAGAATTTTGACACTCACTTGAACTCCGTTAAAACGTGGTTCATACAACAAGGCTTAATGGATACATGGACAGAACCCTGAAAATCAATCAGTGTATCATACTTTTCAATTCATTGTGTTGTTCAAAAATAGTTCACTTAGACACTATCCTTTAAACGCCGAAAAACGTTGGTAAGTTGACGGTGGTGCCAATTGTAGGTAATAACAAAAGCCGAACAGCCAACGCTCATTAGGATCTTCATACTTCGTATATCTTTCTAGTCCTGCAGGTTTGCTGCAATCAGATCACGTGAGAAAACATTTCTGCTGATTAACTTCGCACAGTGTAAGTCCGTTGAGTTAATCATCAGAATTCTTGAACTGAGCTAGATGGCTATCACGAAGCAGCCTGCATAACACGATGGTGGAAATGCCGGGACAATTATCAACAGAGAATTTAGATCCCTAAGTCTATAATGTAAACGTTCTCACGCAGTTTGGATCGTTTCATTGCGTCATCCAAAATCAGATCTTTAGTGTGTATTGACCACAGCAATAATGTACTCCATTTAGTCACACTGTCACATTCATTACCAATAAAAGAAATACGTATACGGTCTACGATTCTCAGGGTTACCACTCGACTATTTTCGTCGCCATCAGAGGTATGCAACAGACGCTCATCTGGAATGGCACTGTTTGTGTTATACTCAGTCCATTCCATGACGACTTAGAACTGAGTGGTCACACTTTTCAAAATTTGATGTGCTACTTCTGTTGTTGGATTTTTCGCGAATGGTTCTTACACAAGTTATTAAATCTTCCACAGTACTTAGAAGTAATATAGTCGTAGTGGTCACAATAAAGGTTCAAATGTAGAACAGGTAAGAAATGTTTGGATTGCACTCATATGAATAAACAACAGAACGATGAAAACTTTACGAGTTTTATTGTTGGAAAGTGGAAATATGTATTAGTTGAGTTCGTCATATGCTTTTCTGTCCTACGTCAGTTCCAAAACTAGTCGTTTTCGTGCAACACATCTAATTGTCGAACATGCTTCAGCACATATTCGAATTCTGCATTTTTATAAAAGTGTATCTTAAGTACTTTTTGCAACGGCATCCGGTGTGCCTGAAGGACACAAAAAACATGCAATTTCGCCGTGATTTCTTGAAGTTCCTGCGCCAGGTAGTATCAAATCAGACAAAGTTTCACTCTGAAGTAGGAGGCCATGGACCAGAAATCTGGCCCCGTTCAGTGTTACAGGCTTTCTTCCAACCGTGGAACCCAGGCGATCCGAAATTTGTTCCGGGGATTTGACCGGTCCTAATCTCCCACTGAAGAAAGTCAGCATTGATGCAAAATTCAGAACTTCAGCACAATTCATGAATTTTTGATAATTCGTAATGAGACGTATTCCCTACGGAAGGGCAGGCACTCCAGTTCACACAAACATTCTCCATTTTCAAAAGCGCCATACGCGTTGCCCATTCATGCCGGACTTTCACCAGTGATATACCACTGGATAGCATTTCTGAAAGATAGGCATCCTTCTCAGTATGCGAAGAGATAAGAGGAAGATGATTTCACGTTGTGGATCTACTATTACAGCGAATGAAAAATGGCGCCAAAAGGGGTATTGGTTGCCAATTTGTAACGCAGGGTGGGGGTTCCGATGCCAAAAAACTCTGTGAGCTGGGTAACTTACAGAATTTGCCACGTAGTGTTTCAATTGCATAAGCTGTAACGTTGTAAGTGAGTTGCATATTCCACTGTATTCTTCATCATGCATCTCGCATATGTGTATGTTAGTAATATTAACTGCATATCCACTGTTCTCCAAAGGTGTAATTTTAGATATTCATGGTAGGATATGCGGATAACCCCGCTTGGAGCTCAATCCGACAGTTCGGAGTAGAGTGGATTTATATCTCATCAGATGGAACAATGTGATACCTAAAAAGTGCTGCTCTTGTTGTCATAACCTGACTGGATCAACTTTTAAATCAACTTCTGCGCGAACACCTCATTTGGGGTGGGGGAACTGAAGTGCCGAGCCAACAAACATTCCTAATGTTTTAATGAAGACAATGTAAGATTGAGAGTTTTCACAAAAGTTTGTATGCTCATTATTTATCCCGTCCCCAAGATAGGCTTTGAATAGGGCTACTTAACTGCAGGATGATTACTAGCTGGTAGCGAATACCACACGACTAATCACAGGGTTTCATGCACCCGCCAGGTTTCTGCGATTCTCCTTTTGGGCGGCTTGGTAATATTCCACCTGTAGGTGACTTAGCTCTCCTTCTGCACTATAAAATCGGAAAACCATTTGTATCTTTTGTGTGTTGGGATCGATAGAACACTTGAGGGCAAGCATTTCCATCAATTTCATCTACAGAATGACAGTTTCAGTGTCAATGATAATGTCTACTAAAGTGGGCGTTCTGGTCAGACGTTAATTTAAATTTACTGGTTACTACGTGTAGATGGAAGGATGAGTCCTTATGGATTACCACTCAGATCTGTTGAAGAATTTGTTTCCTGACCATCAGTGTGACAAACAAAAATACTAATCCAACTTCTCCGGACACGGTCATTCTGCAAAATGCCGCTGTAATCCATCGGAAATCCAAAATATTGCTTCTCCAGAAATACTTGCTGATGAGCAAGTGACACAGACACCATTATCTACACGCCACTTGTGTTAATTTAGTAACCGGCTATTTATATTGTAATGAAGGGATACTTTGGTCTCTGTTGCTATACGGGATAGATTGACTAAGAAAATCAGGTCCGATTAAGCTACTTGTGTTTTCCTGGTGTAAGAATGAACGTTCCCACAAATTAAACATGCAATTTTTCTGTAGAGGACAAACAAGTTATTGTTCGTCAAAGGTGTATTATGATAGAAAGATGAGAGCACTGCATAAGCTTTCACATTATAGTCCGAATCAACCAATGGTTTGTATGCTTGCTCGAATAATGGGGACAAAATTAATGTTCTAAAATATCAGATGACCGTGAAAAATTTCTTCTGTTCGGAAGTAAACAGGCACTGTCATCTTGGTTGCAAGGTCGAGTGATGACATCAGTACATTTTTCTCAGTCGTTCCCTCTACACCAACTATGTTAAATTTCTAATCACTCGCATGTCAACAGATGACATCTGGTCTATCACTTTGACGATACAGATCCGGATTACATGTCCACAACTTATTTCTTTCTCTTAATCGTCCATCAGCACCGGTGACGTATTAAGGTGATGGCAGTGGACTGAGATCAGTTGTATTAAGTCCTGTTGTATGGGGATTGTCAAAATAATTACGTCAAAACGGTCGACAGTTTGAGTGCCTACCAAGACAAACATGTCTTTTTAAGATAATTTGGTTTTCATCAGTAAGAAACAGGTCATAGTCGATAACCTTAATTGGTATAAATTTTCTACCACTCTAAACTGTTTTGTGTGCAGGAAATACATCTGGTTCCCAATCGGGTTACTTCCATTGATTCAAAACAAGTCGTTTTGTATAAGGTTCTACTGTACTGCTGCTGAAAAAAGTTATACTGCACCAAAAAACAAAGCCAACTCCCTCTAAAATTATTAGCAGTCTTCCGCATCAAGCTCCGAAAACTGGGAGTTACATTCGGAAGTATACATCTGTTTTGCGTAAAACGTAATAACAAACATCTGAGCGCTGTACGACTGGCAGTAAAACCAAAGAAGTCTTAGTAGTGCAACACACAACCATATGAATATTTCTAGTGTTGTGACCCAAGAAAACGGATGGCGCAAAGTTTGCTTATTTAGGAAACTAATATGAGTTAGGTATTCAAACAGGACAGGAAACAAAAACACTCATCTGCATATGGCAATCATCCCAGAAGTTCGCGTCTGCCACATACGCTAATCCTCAGCCAGAACTATTTCATAGCATACTGCACTGTCGCGTTGGTGAGATGCTTCCTCCCGTGTTTTTCCTGCGGCTACTTTGTCGCCCCACTACTGAATAGTGGTGGTGTGAGTAGTATGGGGCAATGGCTCGTCCTCATCACTAGTATCGAGTGACAGTTTTCTGATATAAAAAAATAATTCCCCCGGTAAGGCATTTTTTGCGGTGGTGAACCCAAGGATTAAGATTACCTGCTCGCAGCAGTCTGAGAAGGAAGACGGACTGAATTTCCTTGAAGACTTTGAGAACGCGGCCGAATTAATCGCAGCTACGACTGAGCGTGAAAAGTGGTTGGCTTGCAGACACTAATAAAACATAAAGCAATGGCGACGTTGGGTGCAACGAGGAGGCGACTTGCTAAGCTATACTGGGTCGTTCTGGTGGTTGAATTCGATGGCAGACAGTAGATGAAGGTTTCGGATACTGTTGCGTGATAAATAAATCAGCAGATCATGAGAACACCTCGTTCACATTGGACATCTCAAAGCGTCAAGTCAACCGCATGTTGTTCGGTTCACTTGATGCGCTGTTCACACTTTGGCCAATTCAAAGATTTTCTAATAGCGTTGTATGCTTCTTGCTACATTTACCGTCCGAAAAGGACTTACGTAAGAAGTATCGGTGCTGATATGATACTTATTTATAAGTCGGAGCATCCCCATTTGACAGCTACCTAGAACATCTGCTTGATAAGTGCAAAAGATATAGGCTTACGCTGAGTACCAATCAAAAGCATAGAAGACGGTAAGGGAGTAGGCTGGGAAGCCAACTGTTATAGCTATAGCTATTTGGATGACATGAATGCAAGTCTTGTTACCTTCCGTTTAGCAACGTGCATGATACGTACATCTCCGTACAACTTCCTAACGGTAGCTGACCAAACATTCGGCTCCATTCCTTGAGAGAGTTGCTTCAAGGTGTTAGGATTATCTTTTTGCACCGTTTACTTGAAGCACCCTTAACTTATAGAAAGAAAGTTCAAATCTGAAGGCGGCATGTTATATTCTTTTGGTCCACATCTTCAGATATGCTTCGTGGGAGATGAAGTATTCATATGTTATTCCAAACATTTTGCGCACTATACAAGAGCTTCATCGTGTTGCGACCGGAAGTAAGTTATTAGTGTACACAAGCAGTTGATGTTCCTGTCGACTTTAACATTTCTTTACAGGCTCGAACTACACAAACCACTTTGGTATTGAGAAATCAGTTAACTAGTCACAGTTCACATAAAGAAATATTGTCTGTTTATTACCCCCAGATAACAACGTACACAACCGTAGAGTGGTTTGATCAGTGTTGTAAACCTTCCTAAACAATACGCTGATTCGTCCTTGTTATCGCAATGCGCTTAGCGGAATTCGGATTATCGCCCCGGTAATAATCAGTACGGAAATCTCCGTCACGAAAAGTACAGCGACTGTCCTCGTATTCGCTCCCTAGACAAACCAAAAGACACGTACAAAAAGGTGCCTCGTTCCGCCCCAAAACGTGTGCGGCTAAGGCGACAAGTACAAGGTATTTATAGGGCGCGTAATGACCACGCATTCCAAAGACATCAGAGAGAACGGTTAGATCCACCTTTTCTCGAACGCACCCCACAGTTAAGCTGCGAATTTTACGATCAGTTTAATGAATAAAGCTAGGTAAAACTAAATGTTGTTCATTTGACCATTGTACTCGCTGTGTTGTCTATCAGTTCATTTACAGTTGCAATGACACCTAGCAAAGCCCATCGATGCCTTCATCAGCGAATGTTGGGATATACCCCCAAGCGACTGATTAACTTGGTAGAGCAAGACATCGGCATGGTTGATATAAAACAATGCATCCCAACATCCTCGTTCGCGAAGCCCATCCATATGGCTAAACGGTTAATTAACCAAATCAATAAATTAACTAAATTATGATGCAAATCAAACCCGAAACATCTGGTTATCAATTAGGACATAAGGGTCAGGCACTGAAGACCAGCTTAAAGTGTGCAAAAATCACTAACCCAGATTGTAACTCTTGCTTGGTAGTGAACTGCTGACCAATTGTACGTCATTCATATCATGTTTGAATGTTTGAACTGAATGATTCCGCAAGCGGCTGAAGAGACTGGACGAAATGTTAACATCCCGCAAGAAGTATATTCTCGCTATCTTAATAAATTAGTACAGAATTTTGTCTTGCTCTAAGTAGCAGCTACAGAATCGTTTACTAAGCTCGTTATCTGGTGGTTGTGAACATTGCACTAGATAGAAACACAGGCGTCGGAAAATGCTCCCCGATTGTATACGCCTTGCGAAAGTCCTCGAACTCCCCTGCATTTTCCTCAGCATATTTTTCGGCGTTTGGAAGATGATTCCAGAGGGCACACAACAATCAATTGACCGGATGCCTTTGATCTCTTTCCTGATCGGCAGTAGTCATGTGTGCTACCATTCCGTATGCAGTCAAATGAACATCGACAAATGGTTGTTTCAGTAAACCGTCCCCTGCTCGTGTACATTTTACCAACCTCAACTATCGTTGCATCATAATGTTTTTTCACATTTATCAGACAGATCATGTACTGGCATTTACTCATATGTGAACACCGTTAGTGAATTCCCTCCGGTGCACTGACGGTGGTAAAACTGTCTGATCATGGCTCAATAGTGTCGTCTTTACATGTATATTTGGACAACTCATGTGACTTTTCTATAGATAAGTTCTTCGCAAGTTTGTCCTTCGCCAACAAAGCTAGACGAACATAGGCAACCTTTTTAAAACGATTTTGTCCGATGGCCATTAAGTGGAGCAAAACTAGGCGATGAATGAAAGCAAACATTTTCTAGCATAAAATGATAGATTTCCATAAAGCGCACCATATGTATGATTCGACTCACTGATTAGCAGTGGAGTGGTAATGCCCTAATATTAGCAGTAATAGTCGGCTCTTCCAACGCCATCCTGGTGATATCGACTGGACAGTCCCGACGAAAACCCTGACCAGCTAAGAGTTCAACAAGTATAGACAGGGATAACTCCCCCAAGTTGTTTCAGTGTGCTGATTACGCTTGATCACGGAAACGCAAATTTCACCAGCGCCTCCACGCCGACATTCGCCAATACACAAGAAAGAACGGAGTGGTTTTGTACAGAATGTGGTCAGATGTGTGAATCTAACGCAGGTTTGTCGACGCATACTCGAACGCATCGACGCGAGGATGGAATTGAAAACGAAGCAGAGGTTCCGTCACACACATCTTTGACAGCGCCGTATGTGAACGAAACTTTCCGACCAAGGTTGGTCTTAGCTGATACAACGGCATGCGCCTCTTATGAACCGCAAATGGGAGAAAATCAGATGCATGAAAACCGCACGATCTAACAGGCCTGAGATTAGATCGGCTTTTCTTCTCTGACTTGCCGATGAACTGTGGTGCCCCACTCAATGCAGTGAAGAGAGTTTTGTTGAATTTAACGGTTATATATTTTAAACCCACTGGATGTAGAATGTACTCAGTAGTTGGTAATTGTTCTGTTTACTAGACGGTGAGTGCAACGAAACGTTAGGTTATGTAAATTATCACTCTTCCATTTATCTGACAACTTGGCGTTTCGCATTACTATGTGTCTCTGTAGAATGGTTGGTTTTCAACAAAAATAAATGCTTTTGATGAGTTCTCGTTAATGGCTGTCACAGTCGTACAGTGGGTAGTGAAGTAATTCATAAATAATTAACTAAAGGACAACAAGAAAATTTAGAAGCGCTATCAAAGACATCAGCTGTTCAATAAATACACCTTAATCTGCAGATATGCACCACTCTGAACTGGAGCGCCATAAAATCAATAAACGAATGTATAAGCTAACCCGTGAGTTAAAGCTAAACTTTGGCAAATTGTCTGGTGATAAACGATCGAACGTTTAGGTTTTCGTGAAAATATTTTAGGAGCAACACGTTTTATTAAAAAACTGACGATTAACTGGGTTTATTGCAACATTACTCAAAATATACCAGTTCTAGTTGAACAGTCTCAATGTTTACCCCATGTATGACCTTGTACTTAAGAGGTAAATAAAACTTCCTGTGATGAAAAAGCTAGAACGAAAATCTTTTGATGCATAAAATCTCTATCTTCTCATTTATTTTACTCGAGGTTTTAGAGTACCACCTCTTCTTGTTATGACGACAGGTATGGGCAATCGGATAATTGTATGTACGACCAGGCACGATGGTTTGATGGCTATGAAGATCATCTTTGTGTTCAGATACATTCTTCGTAAACTAGTAACTGTTAATCAGCGGGGTCAACCCCCTTAATAGATACACGGATACACTCTTTCACTACGTTCTTTAAGTTGATATTTTGCACTAGTCAAAGGCAAACATTCAACGTGGAATGTTCAACAGACCAGCTATCAAACCCGTGCTATAGTGACGAAAAATTCTCTACATGACGACGCTAACGATCATTCATGGAACAGACCACAACGTTCTCATTACGTTTAATTTAAGTGCAGAGGAGTTCCATACGGAATCCATCGACCGTATTAGGCAATGACGTAAGCAGTTTATAAATGAGTTCATAATGCCAGTACGATAGAACACTTTTGTTTACACAAAATGGGCACTTTCGTTTCTACACAATTATTTGTACCCTCGTCCCCCTAAACCATCCAGCTGATCAGCTAATCGTACACCTAATTCACCTATCCACTAAGCAACCAAATAACCACTCCTCTGATCGGCTGGTGAATACATCAACCATCAACTGACCGGTGATCCCCTCAATAATCAGTCCATTAGTTAGTCAAAAATTGGCAAAACCACTAATCATGCCATTCATTCACCGGCTGGTCAACCAAAGGACAAATCACTTGACCAGTCAACCAACGATGCAATCGATCAAAACAAGAAAACTGTTCAACGACTTGGTTCGTCGTGCGGCCAACCAGATAACCAATCGAATGTTTGACCAATCACGTAAGTGGCATGGTGAGCTGACGCTGACAGGATGCGGAACGACACGGCTCAGTAACGAGGCCACAAAACTGAGGTGCCAAGCGATGCTTATAATTTTCACAGAATGGCTATAATACGAAATGTCAGTCTACAAGTGATGGGAAAAACTAAAAACAGCTTAATGTACCTCAGATTTTACGGAAAAGTTGTCACACTTAGATCAGTCTTTTAGTGACGCATAAATATGTTTTGTTCATGAATGTAGCTTTTTATTATCTATCGTTTAGTGGAAAAGACTGTCATGGTGGCACAATCCGTTAGGGAAAGATCGTATTTCTAGTTTGTCCAATTGCACCCATCGGCGCTTGCTGGTTCCCAGTCCAGCGTTGCCCTTCAAGCGCTGGAGCGGTTACAGAGACATATGTGGGCAGCCAAGTGTTATCGATCGTAGATCATGGCGGTCAAAACACTGTCGTTGGGGCGAGTTACTCCACTGGAAATTCGCATACACTCCTGGCTTACCTAAAACCAGCTAATTTGGCCGTGGTTTTGGTGGTGTGTAGTGCCCGTTCGCTCACCTGACTCGGTTAGGATGCTTGGCCGCGCGGCTGTTCGGCAAGCCTTTGATCTGGGTTACGGAATTAGGGGCCCGGATCTACTTGTCACACTTGCAACACGTCTCATCTAAGCCCATGGTAGAAGCCCTAAAGTGAACGCTTTTTCTGACATTCTAGCTTCGAAATGTTGCCTTACTCTCGCCGTTACCTAATCAACATCAATTTGTCTCCCTACTGAACGAGTTATTAAAGAAATCTTCCCTAAAAGGTATCAGAGGTTTTTGGCTTATATGATTTGTATACGGACGTAGCTCAGAGTAATCACGTGACAAACAGGTCCGTCTACTTTACAGAGTTTGAACCCGGAATAAAGCAGATATCAGACTGGACCAAGGAGCCTTGACTGTGATTTTCAAATTCAAAAGATCTAACTCGTATATTTTGAGCAGGTTTTTGAGTTTCCAATGAGCCACAATCAGTTACTACCATCGTTATATGAGAACAGAGTCATACAGCAAATGTACTCTTCCAGAGGTACAAAGATATGCACCAATGTTCTGGGCTCACGAACACATTACCTCACACACTACTGGAGTACACAACAATGCAGATGATGCTGTTAGTCACTTACTGACTACTGACATCCCGTGGTTGTTATCTGTCATTCAAATATATTCAACTCTCTACATCCTATCATATAGGTTCACAAGTTATGTGTAAACATGAGTTAGATGATGTGTAATAAAATCACCTTAAGTAGTCGTGTTTTACACTTGAAGTGATAAGAGTAGAAGATCGCAAGTACGTTTCAAACGTTTGTCATAGAATTGCTCATACTGGTTAAGTTGTGTCATTTTCTAATAGATTACTTAACCGCACTTCAGTCACATGGAGAGGAATGCACGCTGAAATCTAACTTATCATTTAAACTGCCGCCCATCCATTCAGAGTTACCGACTTAATGAACGTTTGATGAAACAAGCCCTTGTCAACCAAAAATTAATTGATGGAGAACGACATGTTCACCGAGTATCATCTTAGTGAGGAATAGCTACACACTTGGAAATATATCCCTGGACTACAGGTTTTCCAATTCTACTTTAGCCATTCCCGAATGTTTTACAGTCCTGACCAGCATTTTCAGTCGCTGTTTGGCATTCCCAGTCATTGGCCATTCAAAATGCGAAGAATTGCTTTACTAAATGCTTCCATTCTGCCGGGGACAAACCAGTCATTTGAGTTGCTCTGACAATCAATCAGCAGCTGTCATCACCGTGCAAAGCCAGATAACTTTATCCAGGACGACAGCATATTGACACATGTGTACCAATACCCGATGCACATGCACTCAACTGTGAGCACACAAGAAAGTAAATCGAGTCATGTTTCAAGCACAGTGCAGCCTATGTGTTCCTGTTTCACTTGTGTCCACCAGTTGGCCAGTGCCAATAAAATGACAACAGGAAGATCTACTAACGACGGTCACAGGCTAAACGTTTCGGGTACTAACCATACAAACAATCATGACCCGCAAAACCTAGCAGAAGAGTCTTAATTACTACAGGTAATACCGAGCTCTCGTTTGTATGTGTGCTCTATCACTCTTGTTTCCAAAGCAGTCTAGCTTGTAGCTTTCTGTACACAGAGTGCCACCTGATTTCGTTACCTTATCAGTGCATCCGTGCGTGCGCGTATCTGTGTGTGTTAACAGGAATTAAGTTATGACTACTATATCCATTCTTTCGTTCACATCAATCGACTGTCGTCTATTGAATCACCCACACTCCTGGCCATACTGACCTTGTTCTTTCCTCAGTATTCATAGTGCATTGGACGATGAATATATTGTTTTATTTTCGGTCTAACCTTACATTTTTGCTTCTCCTCTTCATCTTCTTTTGAGTTTGCGATAAAATTTAGAGAATATATTTCTGCCTGCATTTTATCCATGACGCACGTTCGTTTTCAATGGAGTGCTATGGAAATAAACAACAGAACTTCTTGTGCTGATCAACCAGTTTGTTTCCAGTAGCGCCCCAGTTGCTCTAGTTGATCGTCTCATGCGACAATGGAACAACGGTGCTAACGTGATGAGCAGGCAAGTGGAAGACGCAGCTAATCCAACTTCTAGTGGAATACCTCGAACTAACCTTGGAGTGTCGACAAAGTTTCAGCCAGCAGACCGTGAATAACGTGAGAAATCAAACGTTAACATCTATAAAACTGGACTTGAAGGACAAAAAGTGATAGACAACGAGCTATGGACATAACACTTGTCAAACGGACATAAGTGAATACCGCGTATACATAGAAACTTCAATATATTATAAGTTGGAATTCTGGTCTATACTTTCGCATACACGATTGGCTTTATATATGTGCGAACTGTGCGAACATCGGTGATCCTGCTTTAAACAGTAATCTTCAGTTAAACTAAGCGCTCCTCTTTCCATGCAAGGTTATCCCGAACTTGCTGGTGTCCAACCATATCCGTATAAACCAGTTATATCTATGCACCTATCTACCTATAACTGTATATTGAATCCAACTGCTGAAGTGTCATTTCTCTGTGTTCGTTAAGACAAATGAAACCTGTCTCACGCTGAACTGTAACGACCACACTCACAGAACTACAGTTCTCATCAAGATCATCATCACCATCGTCATCGGCGACGGCTGCTGCAACAGTAGCAACATCAACGTCATATTTATTATAATTAATCTCGAGAGATGGAAGCACAGAAAACGGTTGCAAGCTTAAAGTCGCAGGGTGTTGATGAATATAAACTGAACATCACTCGCAAGTGATTACAGCTTTCTCATCCGCACACACTGTTGAACCAGCCTTTCTAGAAGAAAAGTGCAGAACCCGAGTTTCGTTCCTGCTGGAGACCGCGCTATTACTCATCCTTATCGCAACTGGGTTTCGAACTCGGGTTCACGTTGATGAGGCAACCGAATTTTCCTCGGTGACGTCATGTTCGACCGAGTTATCAAAACTAAACGTTCATCCGCATTTGTCCGTGAGTAATATTCATGTTGCACGACGGTCTTGAGAGAAAATAATACTCTAATAGATGATCATACGGAAAAGAAGTCGAGTGCCTATTTTCGAATAGGCCTGGGTGGCAGTGAAAGCTACCATCGTAGGTGAATGAAGTTCAGCTTATATATGAGTTACAGATAAAAGTATTGAATAGATCGAAAATATTCAGCAAAACTCCAAATTCATTTACAAAGCAGATAACGTCTGTACCCAGCTGTCAATTAGCCGGGTCACTAGTGTGACTACAGTGGCAGCCACAGGACAATTTCGGTGATGATTGCCAAGTTGTATTGTTTGTAATCATTTCTTAAATGACTCGTTTGTGCAGAACGCAAACTGGACTACTTTGCTTTGCTTGGACACGAGAAAATTACGGGTAAGTTTAAATCTGATAACAATAGTCTCCTGAATTAGTGTGGATCTTGTTTATACACATAAAGATGACTCTTTGGACCAATTTCTTGTAAGTTAATCCTGATGAGTTCAACGTAGGAAGAAACCGACTGGTATGAGACAAAATTAGACGTGCAAACATCAACAAACTATTATACCTTATTTTGCGAATTATTTCACCTTAGTGTTTAACACTTCAGTTTGTAATTTCGACGTTCAACGGCGTCTTCTACCGCGTGATGCAACTGGTCATTAACGGAATGTCAAGTTATAAAAACCTAGATGGAGGCAACAGATACAACCTGGCTGAAGACATGTAGTCGTGTGAATGATGGTCGGTGACATTAGTAACAAACAACTTTGGGGTTATATGGGACAACTTGCAAATTATTCCAACGCAATTGAATACACAATTCAAAGTTCACAGAATTTCGCACATCAAAAACGTACGTAATTCCAATGGTGAAGGAGATTCCATCATCGGATCCAGTGAGTCTGAGTAGAAGGGTTCTGCGTCATCCGTAATGCTTCTTTTCTCTAGCCACAATGGCAGACCTTCGGACCAAACGCTGTCCTCAAACCTTTTTGAAATCCTGTTAGGCTGTTGAAAATCAAAGCAATCGAGCTGGCGGAGAAGGCAGCTCACATAAAGCCCCACTAAAACACTAAATGCACGACCGATAGGACCCAGAAAGCACATGTTTGTCGTTAATTCCACTTCATAGATTCTCGTTTATAACATATGGCGATTTTCGTGAACAAAATTAACCAAACATTTTTAGAATTACTGCAAACATTTCTGTCCCCAAGCGTAGGTGTGATGCAACTAACCTAAGTAACCCATTTGCTTAGTTTTTGTAGCAAATCGATTGAAAAGAGGGATACGAGGATAGGCCGAATACTGCGTCCGACCGACTCTGCCTGCGCGCGTGTACACGCACGAACGCACGTATGTTTGTCCCAATGAGCTGAGGAGTAGTGGGTGTAATACTGTTTTCTGTGAGTTCGCCCTCCGTGGGTGGATGATCTGATATTTTCAGCGTCGCATGTCACAAAACACGCGTGTTTGTCGCACGATCTTATGCACAGGGTTTTGTGGGTTTTTGGGACCATTTTAACTCAAGCATCTGGTGATAACCAATATTGTTTTGTACTAATACTAATCGGTCACTTTAGACAATGAAGATAAAACAGTGAATTAAAGGAAAACAATTGTCTCTATTTACTAGTGACTACTATGACCTGTGATGGGGCTTTCAGTAAAATGCAAAGCTGTTACTTATATCGATATCATACATTCAGCCATCCCACTCCCCTCAACACACGCGACTGATTTTGTTCGTTTGTGTTATCCGAGAAATGTAAACAAACTTAGATTGAACTGATTAAAACACATACGGACAAGTTTAAAAATATAACACAAATTTATTGGAAAAATGATGTTCACAGTGCACGAAATACGGATGAAGGTGATAACAGCATTATGTGAAATTTTGACGAACTTAGGCGTAGGAAAAGTATTTTTGAGCGAATATGTAAAAACAGTACACAACTTTTGGTGAAACGGTTTTCAACAACTGAAATCAATTGAATAAAAGACAGGTGAAAAATGATTGAACAAACGTAGTATGAACAAACATTTACAGTAGTTGATGGAATATATGTTTTTATTCTATTTGAACTTTGAAATGAATGGTCCCAATTTATCTGAAGTTCAGAGACAATCCAGTCAATTTTCAGTCTATCCTTATGGAGACCTCCTATCACATTAGCATCCCCATTGAAAAGCAGAGTTACAGCGAAATGTATATAGAAATAAAACCTGGAGTGAGCAACGGCTACACTTCCACAGCTATGTGCCGATTAATCTGAAACGCCGTTTGACAAAAAGAGTATAAACAATTTGTACGGAAGATACGATAGAATTGGAGCTAAGCATGTTACAAGATATACTTCCTAGTCATTCAAAATTGGCTATCTGCTAAACAGTACGAGTCACAAACTAATGTCGACATTGCAACACACCTACTCAGCCGCTCAACTATGTATTCTCTTAAACACTAGAGGTTTGGCTTCCCGTAGAAACGACACATGCTCAACTGATCAGTCTATCTGTCAAGTAATATACAAGTTCATTTTTAATTACAGTTAGGTCCATAGGGACAGAACAGATCAATGATTGCATCACGTTATAGCAGAGCACATTTCTAAATGGGTATCAATTGCAATCTCGAAAAAATGACCTGCTAAATGTAACAAGCTCTAAGACCCTAGCCTCATCGATCGCCAAACACATCTTAGCAACCGGCCAACTAACTGACCACGTCAAATGGTTCATGATACTGTTAAGTAATCGTAACCCATAAATGTCAACGATTAGTGAAGCAATACTAATCATACAACAATAACCAGTTTTGTATCTACAGAAGGCGCTGACGCAGCCTATCTTCTTATCATGGAATTGAATGCATCATTAGCGCGTGAGAGGAAAATATTATATGGATGGCTCGTTCACTTACTGTTTCTAGGTACAGGCTGCATATATTTAATTGGTTTACACATTAGCAACAGATGAGAGCAAATCGAAATGTTAACATATCGCCATATTTGTCCTTTTAACGTATTGTTGGAGACTGCTCGGCAGGCGAAGTAAATATGTTGTCCCTGACAAGCTTACATCATTGAGTCATGACTGAATACTCAGATATGAAATTAGGAGATATATGTGATATACAAAAATTCAAGCGCATCGTAACAGCAGATTTTCACATAAGTACGTCGAACGTGCGTAAAGGAAACAACACGTAGTGCAACAAGTTGCAAGAACGGTTCTGGATCGTGATTAACAGGGCAAGGCTGTTTTGCAACTGAAGTTGTTGAAGTCTTTCTGGATAAAAGCTAATGTTCCAGCTCACTCATTAAACTCTACTGCACGACTTGATATTATTGGATCTGCCTAAACCGTATTTGTATACCAGAAGTGTGTAACACAAAAACTGAACTAGCCAGAAAAAAACAAAGAAGGATGTTGGATATTCGGTCATCTTTTTTGACCAGTACCGCAAAGTCCACAACTTTGCAGCCGAGTGGTGCTCATACAGGTGTATAACCCTGAAAACAAATTCAACACACAAATGCTTATATTGGTGTTTCAATACATGCCTAGCTAATTTACGCAAAAAAACTGCTTTCTGGCTAACAGCACTGTCGTCAGTTTTATCTATTCGCGGCACCGTAACGCTTCATCATTTGAACTGCAGATGACTTACGTAAGGTCGCTGCAAGAGAGAAACGAGATATTTAGTGAAGTTTTTTATGCATAATCATTTCAAATTGTATCTTATAATACCGGATTATTTCACGAAAGCATCCCATCTAATATACTGTTCATACTGTTAGACAATTTTGGTCCTGTTCTTGTAAGACAGACGCTCATCACGTGGAAAAGAAAATTTAGACACGTGTAGCTGAAGTCGAAAGATCAGTGGTTTATCTCGTGTGAATACCGACTGCATTCAGCCACAGTACAAGGCTGTGTGTACGATGCGTCAGTGGTGAAGTTTTGTGAGAGAGAACCTCATGTGTACTCTCTCTTCCTCTACAACGAAAAGCAATTCAAAACAGTAACTACCAACAACTTAACTCCTAGACAGCAACTGACAAATAGCTTTATAGAGCATGATTGTGTCCAGTTCTTAGTCCACTACGAATCGCATGATTATAAACAAATATTCGGTTTTCTTATTTATCGAAATGGTTGTCTCTTTCTCTCCCTCTCGGTGAGATACAGTGAATCCGGACAACACTTTTTGAACCTTTAATTCATGTTCACACTAAATTCAATCGCAGCTTATATCAACCGTACACATTTTGAACATTTGTGTGAAAATCTAAACTGAGTCTGTTTGTCTAGACAGAAAATTACTGCACGTTTGCCTTCCAAATTAGGTATTCCAGTCCCATCCGAAATTATGTAATTTTGTTAGCTCAAAATGGCGCGAAAAGATCCTCTGTTTGCTTAAATAATTAAAACTAACTCGTGTTTACTTGGTGTTAGATGAAAACCGACCCCAGGTAATAAAGCACTGTAATCAGTTATTCCTCTTGGTAGGTAGTGAGAACAGTGGGAAAAGTAATCGCTTCTTTTTGCTGAACAGATAAGTGGGCTTGATAAAGTTGGTCAACTCTATTGTTATCAACAGTAGTTCATCACACGCACCATTCTTGAGTAGGCCACAACAGTGTGTCAATGTTTCTTTCAGTTTACGTTTAATGTGTCAGCAAACAATTGTACGTTATTATACATACTAATGTATGATTGTGAAAATTAGGTGACTCAGATTGAATGTCAGTCATATTCCAGTGCGGACTTCGTAACTAACTAGAATTGTCGGCCAGTCCTTTCTGGAAAGAAATACTGAAATCTACTTTCGGTTTTGTTTGTGCCTATCGACACTTCACATTTTTGTCATCGCCGAAAGACTTCCACTTAACGCAGAAATCCTAATCAAGGTTACATATACTGAAGTTGACGGGTAGTAACCTTGTTCCTCGTCGAGAGAAGATCAGGTGACCTGGCCACTACATATGAATACAAGCGACTGATTATTTCGATACCACAATTCGACGTTGCCTAACGTGGTCAATGATGCAGTGGCCAAGACGGTCACCTCCCGGACGCGTGATGAGTTTATGTCATACTGATTAGCTTTAACCGAAGCAAATCGTAATCGAGTATTACTCTTTGAAAGAGACTGATTGAAAATTCCGCTTGCATGGGAAAACGAGTTCAAATGTGTGTTCTGTATAAAATGCACTTTCGTTTGTGAGTAGTATAGCGTGTGCACCCGAAAAATAGTCAAGTTTGGATGTCAGGTAAACGAACGGCCAAAAGTGACTATTGGTACAGTGTGCATGCAGTGTGGAAGAAGTGTCAATAAGGCGGATGACAGTGCACCACTGCCCAACGTGTGCGGATACACGTCAGCCATGCAAATGAGTATAAGGGTTCGTTGTTCTGTGTTTTCATATACAGTGTAAGGGACTTCGCACAATACACAGCTTAGCAGGCCAAGCGCCTTTTGCTGTCACAAGCGGGATTCATCTGATTTATATTATCCTTAATTTGTTCTCATTATTGTTCTATACCTTAACAATTCACTTGTTGATATGTCATTTCTTCAAAATGTAAGCATGCAAAAGTCAAAAACCCGCCTCACGCTGTAGTATGTTATTTGGTTGAAAGCTAGAAATGAAAGCTGCTGCTCAGTAACTCTAGAACTTCCAAAGAAACGTCCCTAGCTTTCACTAAACGTAAAAACACACCCAAATTGCTGACTGGACAATACTTAGTCCTAGCTGGAGTTCGGGACTTAGACTATTACATAGTTGACCAGTCTAGTTCCGTCGGTTAAATGAAACTCCCGAATATTTTTTCAAAATTATTCAACTTTTCATTGCGATCGGTTGGCGATAGATTAGTCGCGTTATCACATTTGACCTGATTATCTCTTATGGTAGACCAACACTATCACGATTTTCCGTGACATCAGTGGTTACGTTGGCAGTGCAGTTTCGCATAAACTCGAAAATTTGCGTGACCTTTAATAATTTAATAATTGAAATCCAACCGGCAGGGTGACGGGGAATTATTCACTGATAGACGAAATGAAGTTTGGAAGTCTTGAGCTGTTTAGCTGCCATGTGGATGTCAATTTCTAGGTAGACGTTGAAAGTATATTTTCGACCAACAAACGTTAAACCCAAGCGATATGGATAGGTAAACTACTATAGTGGTGACTTTCAGGAACTTCTTTCTGCTAAGATGCAAAATTCTTTGAATCCTCATTCAGACCGTACAGCTTTTATACAATTTTACAAGGAATGAAGTCCGGAATTTATGAGGCGATCACTGAGTTGTCTGCTGTAGCAACTCCAGTCAGCCGAAAAGTCTCGTTCACACATCCAAACTATGAAGGTTCCCAAAAGATGTGCGTTTTTATTACAAACTTTCAAAATCGCTCGACGCCCCATCGGTCATAGCAGTGGTAATGAGTAACCAATAATACACCCTTCATGAGACGAAGACTGAAAACACCAGTGGATTGCATTGTTGTGACGAAAGGAGACGCCTGACCTAAGAAGTTGTTAATTACGAAACACCCGTTATCATTAATATAAAAATGCACAATCAAGACTTGCGAGGCGAAGGTGTCTCTTCATCAGCTGTCATTAGTGCAGCATCAAATTCTTTGTTTTAACGTTTCACATAATACATATACACGTCTACAATCATCAATTCCATTTTCCGCTCTTCTGGAGATTGAAGAATATCATCGATTTTAGTCCCTGAGTTGATCTTATCAAACCACTCCGTACTCTATCTACAGGAAGCACCCGACAACCGGCATTATTGTTTTACATCAGACGTCTCGCATTCCCTGGACTCTGAGAAGCGAACCACCAGAAACGCTGGTCAATTTAATCAGCATTTATGGAGTGACTAGTGATTGGGGTCTTCAGTAAGCAAGTTGTACAGGTTTGGACATTGCACGATTCAGTCTTCGAGTCCCTCTTTCATTGACCTATGTGTCTCATGAGTAGAATAGCTAAAAAAGCATTCAGAAGAATTAAGTCATCAAATACGTGTCTTTCTCCGGGGTATAAACAAGAATGACCAAACTACTTCAAAAACGTCTAAAATAAACCTTCGAAAACCCTTTCTTAGCTTTCAGAAGCGGGTGATATTGAACCCATCGCCATGTTTGTGATGCGTTCCGTATAGTGGGTTTCAACATTCCTGGTTTTTCTTTCATTGTCTGGATACCGGCCTATGCATATCGTTTTTTTAGTTCTGTCTCAAGCCGCTAACATCCACTGGGTGCGTTAGCGTTCTGCTCTATCTATTGGCCTGTTGAATAACCGAGACGTGAACGCTACCGGTTATGGAAATGCGCATTAATATCCCCCTCCTTCCGACCAACCGTGCATTGTATCTTTACTATCAGTTTTGATTATTCAGTTTTATGCTCAACCCCTTTTACCAAACTAAATAAATACTACTCACCCTGAACGTTTCAATATGAATGGTTAATCGTTCAGCTGTTGTTATTTCACTGCGTATAACTGAAGCAGACGAGTGGAGTTGTGCTTGAGCACGCACAACTACATGTCGATATTAGTTTTTCCCATAAGTGTGATGTTCGGCCACATCACTTGTCTAAGAACCTGGTGTGAATGTTAATCAGATCCGATTATTTCATCTACGAGGGATTGTGAATATATACACGAGCCCTAAACTTTTATCCCGATATTATACCGATTTGTTGTCACAAACCGGCATGATCATCATAGCTATATCGCCGGAAAAGTGCGAAGCCAATTCTCACAATGCTGTCGGTGAATCTATCGAACCAGTGTGAACTCCTGGGAATCACTTGTGAATCCTTGTGGGGAGCCTCTATTCGCCTAGAACTGTCGAATCAGTGATTACCGATTACTGCCTACGGATGAACAAAGGTGTTCTGATGACTAGTGCAAAATTTACGCCTAGACTTATTGACATTTGTTTTGATTCTGATAGACAAGGTACAGTGAAAGAGCGTTTGTTTTGATGCGTGAGCCTTAACTGTTTGAGTACCAGGATGTCATAAAAAACAATGTTGCAAGTCTCTTTTAGATTTTTTTTTAAAATTGTGTTTATGTCCTGGTAGAAATTTCTCATCTTATGATTTCAGTTGTTGACCACATTTACTGAACGCGAAAATTGAAGAAAGATGTCATTGGTTCTACATTGACAACCAAGTGATACCATGCTGTATGAAGCCAGTTTATTTGGAATCTTCCGAAGTTGTTAGTTTTGCTGGGTGGCATCATTGATTGCTCTTCCACAACAAAATGTTCGGACAACTTGTTCTTAAAATTAACAGAGGATGCAGCTCGGAAGATTTCAGATGAAAACTATCGTCTAAGGATTATCCCTGACATGTCAATCGAGCTCGAGTAGCATGCAACCAATACTGCTAGCCGTTCGAAGTTGAATCGTGATACGTCATTAGGGCCTGGTGTGAGAGGAGTACTCAAGTAAATGAAAAACATGCCACAAATGCGACGAAGCAGCCTGTGCTGTCAAAAACACATAGTCGTACTGTCTGTGTGAAATTTTCGTGTGTCCGCTAGGATACCTTTCACTTTAGACTCATAATCAATCAAGCCAACTGGAACGCGCACACCACAGTTAAGAGGTGCTCCAAAAACACACAAATGTGGTGTCCCGTTAAGACCAATCTTATGCATGGACAACTCACCGTACCACAAGCTCGCCAGATGGCTCGTTGACATTCTACACCCCATCCGTCAGAATTTTACCCCCCACTGTGTAAAAGATTCCTTCGAACTGGTACAAACTTTACAGAACGTGTCAGTGAGTTCACACAAGATGTTTTCTATCGATGTTGACTCCTTATTTACAAACGTTCCCCTTCGAGAAACAGTTGATTTTTTGTGTGATTTTATTTCCCATCAAAATTTACCTTTTTGTCTCCCAGTTGATTATCTCAAGGAACTTATACTTTTATGTACAGAGAATATCCGTTTTGATTTTGCAGGATCATCTTATAAGCAAGTAGATGGTGTAGCAATGGGCAGTCCATTGGGCCCAACACTTGCAGATATATTTTTAGGAATGACTGAGTTAAAACTATCTGATGCTATAGGTGGTGCCAGCCTCTATAAGCGATATGTAGATGACATTTTGATGTTTACCACTAATATTCATTTTGATTCACTTTTAAACCTTTTTAATTCTGCTCATCCTAATCTTTCTGTTTCTCACGAAGAGGAAGCAAACAATAGTTTATCTTTTCTAGACATCTCACTCACTAGACGACAGGATGGTTCACTGCAACGCTCAGTGCACCGTAAAGCCACTTGGAGCGGTCAGTATTTGCAGTTTTGTTCATTTGCACCAATCTCTTATAAACGAGGTCTCGTGAGAACCCTGTTTCATAGAGCCCGGGAGATATGCACCGATGACTGCTTGCAAGTAGAGGAAGAAAGGTTAAAGAAAGTGTTGCTCGCGAATGGCTATCCTGAGAAGTTCATCGATGTTCACAACCAGAAAAGACTGATCAAGACTACCGTGAGTACGGTCCCAAAGAAGCAGGTATTTTTGAACCTCCCTTTTAAAGGCGATCATATCACAACTGATGTAAGTCAAAAATTACAGTGTGCTATAACTCGTACATACCCGGCGGCTGAATTGCGGTTGCTACTCACAACTAGAAGCGTTGCTCAGCTTATTCACAATCGTGTCCAACCGAAATGTTCTGTCTCACATGTAATCTATCAGTTCACTTGCAGTTGCGGTGACGTCTATATCGGCAGAACAGATCGGTGCCTACGACAAAGAATGGCTGAACATATGCCCAAGTGGTTGGTGCGCGCCATGACGCAACAGGCAATGGCAACTGAACGAGTGAGACGAAATCCGAACTCATCCATAGCAAAGCACATCATGGAAACAGGTCACGTTGTTGACCCCGCCAATTCGTTTCATGTGTTGTTGCGTAATCGGAATCCGAAGTTGATTGCCTTCTCCGAAGCAATGCTAATCAATACTCGCCGTCCGGTCCTGTGTGTGCATAAACTGTTGACTCATGCAGTTTGTCTGCCCTGGAACTGATAACAGTCCTTGTTTTGTGTAAACCCAATTGTTGATTGTTTCTATTGTTGTTGCTATCCGCATGTCCTATATATTCCAATGTTTTACGTTCGTGACTGAAGAGAGTAAACGAAATGTTAACATCTCGCGACGTATGTCTTCTATCGTTATTGGTGAATTGGATCAAGGGAACGCAGTGTTTTAAAAAATACATAGGTAATATCTTTACTGAGAGTTCATACCGACTGAAAACTACGGCCTATGTTCCATTGTAGAAGTTGAAACCAAGAAAACGCATACGAGAAATGCAACTTCAGTTGGTTCAGTTATTAATGAATGGATGCGGAAGAACCCGACGTTATGAATAAGTTGTAATACTCAACTTTTCGACTACCTCGGGTGGCCTTCCTCCAGAGTGTTGTAATCGAAATCGCATTTGACTACAACATTCCCGATGAAAACCACTGGAGGTGGCTGAAAGATTGCACATTACAATTTGCTAGTAACGTTGTGTTCTTCTCAGTCCGTTTGCTGAAAACATGTTAAATACGACGCTCAAACTGTTTAACTCCATTCATGCACGGTTTGGAGCTGGTATTTTACAAATGAATTAAACTCTGCCTACTTGCATACATCTGTCAGTAACCAGATTATTTCAAAGAAAAATAAGGCATACACGAGGAAGACCAAGTGGATCATATTAATTTCTGTCCACTTGCAAATCAAAGCATTAATGGGTAAAGGATAAGTTGATTATTTTCAGGTCGCGCATCGCACACGCCTTGTCTCAGCGTTCACAATGAGATATGATTTCTCGGTAGCCTCCTTCGAAAAGAAGCGTTGGACTTGAGTTTCGCTCTTGTTAGAACTCGTCACTATTGCGAAAGTGGTCAAGCGTTCAGATATGATAATTCAATCGTACTTAATGTTTGGCCGACACGGATGCTTCAAGGAAGCGTAACTGAATTTCAGATCTCACCCAGAACAAGGATATGTATTACTAACGGGCCTCAACAAGAGCAAAACTTGAGTTTGGTGTTTCTTTTCGAGAAGAGATGGTTGGTAGTCTATCTGAATATGAAAGTGAGTAAGAAATGTGAGTGATGTGCAAATGAAAAGCAGTCAACTTCTCTAATCTTGAGGAGCGCTGTCGTCTTTATCCGATAGAACATCACAACACGAAAACTTCGCAGACTTATAGAGCGTACCCTTAAGAACCTACGCACCCACCAGCGTGATACCGTGCATCCGAAACTGCATCTAAACCCTGATTCAAGAAACGGAGATTACAGGTTCCGCAAAGCGAACAGATATCCTATTCTGCTAGGATTATTTACAACAGTGATGCACGTAATCGAAGGCTTTTGAATATTACAACAGGAATTCAGACATCCCCTAGATATTTCTAGAAAAATTGACGGTATGATCAAAAATGTATGAGCTGAAAAGTTTGATATAGTGCATTCGAAAACGTAAAAAAACTTGGAGTTGAAGTTTTAATGCGTCCCTTTTATCAGAGAGACATTTTTCGCCCGAAGTATTTCATTTTCACAGTAATATCACCACGATGATCAAAGGCGACCTGTTCCGATAAAATTATAGCCCCAGTAAGCGTCGCATTATCTGAAAATTTTGTGATAAACGATTCAAAGTAAAATACTGTGTAGCGAACGTACAGTGTTCATACAAATTGGCTACCCGGAAAAGTTAATAGACAGAGCTATGCAACAACAAAGCGATAGGGGCCAGCCGTATCAAACGGAAAAGAAAACTTTACATATCGGGTTACCCTTCAACGGTGACACACTAGCTGAAACTATCACACATAGACTAACGAGGGCAGTTAGTGCAACATTCTACGCGGCTAAATTACGTGTCCACTTCACATCCAATCCGGTTTTGTGCCCACGTCTAAAAGATAAAGTGCCTGTTTCTGCAGCCTCATTTTGTGTATACTCATTTACTTGTTCCTGTGAAACCATTAATGTTAGCCGCACGATCGGAGGCTTATCTGAGCGGGTCCGGGAACACCACACAGCTTGGCTTAACAGTGGAATAACAAAATCTGTCAACAGTGCCATACTATCGCACCTGGTGGATTCGAATCACTCTGTCAATGTGACGGACGCATTTCACCCAATCTACCGGGTTAAAGCTACCCAGTCGATGGCAGTGTGGCGTAGAATTCTGTCCACAGCTGAAACTATTGGAATTCGCCTGTACAACCTACCCCTGAGAGCCCAGAAACGTTTTGTTCAGACGTTGGATCTGCTATGGCCAACCCCACACCATGTTAGCCTGTCAAGACCCACGGTTCAAATGGGTACTTGCTTGAAGAGCTGCTGACTCACCAGTTGACTTCACCAGGAATGCACAGACAGTAGGTTTCCCATGTTTGCTGATTATCGTTACCTATATTTGTGGGTGGGTCAGTCTTAGTAAGGGCTAGGGTTATTAGCACATTTAGTCAGTGTGTGCCTAATTGTGGTTTTCGACCGCACTGGTGCACATGACCTGAGAGCTGGTGACACTGGTTTAACAAGATTCTGCACTCTACTCTGAAAGGCGACCTGATAAACGTATGCCATACTATATGATGTGTCAACTATGGCTGAGTGCGACGAGTGAGTTTCGATCACTTAACCTACAAGTCAAAACTAACACAGCATGAGTGCTCGCATTCCTTGCCAGTAAGACGATATTCATCTCCCCAGGAGTGTCTATATTATTTTCAATCGTAACGTCCTTTGTTCAGAAAGGTGTTGCATGGTCGCATACACCAAGTTCATCCAAAAAGGTCAGTAGAATCAGACTACCGTAATTGTCAGTCGTTAACTAACTCACACTACAATCTAGTGACCATTAGTCACGCAGACTGATCTGCGTGAATTTATGCTTCGCTTGCTTGCTAACGAGGTAACTAATGAGATTAATGAAAAGATGATCAATGGTCAAAATCTGATGAGGCCAGACTAAAAGCGGATTTGTTTTAGCCGAGTAGTACATCGAAGTTTCATGCTTACTACACAGTGTGGTTTTCACAACATGGAACTAGCGGGAGACAACGAACCTATAAAGCAAGAGAAGAAGATTAACTGGTTTGAGGCCAAACGTTTCGGTGATTATACAACCGAACATATAAATAGCGTGCGGGTACCGCGTTGTGCCGCTTTATTTTTTAAAGGAACACTGATCCCCTTGTCTCCTAACCTTCGTGGGCATGTCAATAAGGTTAGTTATGAAAGATCCTTAGGAGCATATAAGAAGAACGAGGTTCTTTCTGTATATGTGAACATGTCTTTGTATGTTGCATGCGAACGTACAACCGTGTGGATTGACCTCTGATGATTTTGACATTATCACTGGCGTGAAGTAAAATTGTGTCTAAGCCCCAACCCTGTTTAGATTATATTTGGTCGCAATGCTAACAGTTGCTCTTTAGACCTCTAAGGATGGCGTGGAATACTGCATGGATGGCCGCTTGTTGAATACTCAACGTTTCAACGCTCCAGACGGATACGTCCTTTGACAGTATGCATTTTGTTATTTACGGGTGGTATTAGGCTGTTCGCATATGACAAAAATGAATTCCGACGGTTGACCACGGCTTCTGTAACTCCGCACTCGAATTTGGTTTGGATATCAACACTGGCATGCCAATTTTTCCTTGCAGTCTTCTCCAAACGAAGATGCTGTGCCTGGACTTGGGTTTCGTGTCAATGGGGATGTTGCGGATAGCCACGCAGACTTCTGCTACTTGAGTAGCACTCTGTCGAGAGGTTTGTCCGTAGACCACGAATTGCGAGCTCGTGCGACAAAGGTTAGGACTGCTCACTGATATCTCAGAAAGCGTGTTTAGGAGAACCACAACCTGAATATTCACATCAAGTTGCTTGTTTACAACATAAGAGTACTGTCTACGCTGTCCTAATGCATTGAAACCAGGAAATTACATAAACGGAGTGTCAGATATCTGGGCTGCTTTCATCTGGAATGTCTGAGAGGCATCTTGAGTATTTACTTATTTGAAACCGAGATATTTCAACGAGCGACCAGGACTGAAGCCACAGAGGTGCCCATGTCTGTAGGATGGACGACAACTGGACTCCGAAGCAGATGTTGAATGGGTAATCGACAGTGGGTGAGTGGAAACCCCGTGATCAGAGGCCACGATACCAGGATGTTGATCAGTTAGGTCTTTCGCACCGTAATACTGATTTTGGATTTTGGGAAGACTTCATATTGATCTGGACCGTCTGAAGAAATACGATCCGGACGGGCGTCCGAACGTTTGACGTGCGACGGATGCGCGGCAATGAATTCGAGCGCGCGCTACGTAGGTCAAGTAGCCATTATTGTATGGTGTTGCGATAAGAGCGGCTGGAAATGCGCTGTTCGCCTGAGATTGTCAGGTAATCAGCATATCCATAGTATACCGCCAGCAAAGGAACGACGAGTGCATTGAGCGCAAGTAAACCACATCCGTTTTTTGTTTTCAGTTTGAATCAACCAACGACCGCTTTCATTTGGTAAATCACTCGCTCATCTTTTTCAAAACTTGTTATATTGGCCTTCTACATATTCTTGCCGTCAACTTTGCTGCCCCATCGTACGAGGGGGAGTCAAAAAGTAGTCATTTTATTTCGGACAGGTATAATTACCAACACAGGAACATGGATTATACATAAAAATAAAGCGGGTCCTCTGTGAATCACATCCCTACTTCTCAACATAGTCACCGTTACGCTCAATAGCAACGGTCCACCTTTGAATGAGCGCATGTATCCCTGCCTCGTAAAATTTTGTTGTCTGTTCTTTGAGCCACTTCTTCACTGTGGTTTTCACTTTCTCGTCACTGGAATAATGTTTGCCTCTCAAACCCTCTTTCATGGGGCCGAAAAGATGATAATCTGAAGGCGCTAAATCTGGTGAGTATGGAGGATGCCGTAAAGTTGTCCACCCGAATGAGGCGATTGCCTCCCTTGTCTTGATGCTTGTGTGTGGTCGAACATTGTCTTGCAGAAGGAGGACTTTGCGGATTGGCAAATCGGGTCTCAATCGTTGGATTCTTGCTCTGAGCCTCGTCAGGGTCTCAATGTAGGCGTCAGGGTTTATTGTTTCTCCTCTAGACAAGAAATCAAGCAGAATGACACCTTGAGCATCTCAAAAGGTAGTCGCCATGATTTTTCCAGCTGACTTTTGCGTCTTGAACTTTTCTGGTTGCGGTGATGATGAGTGGCGCCATTCCATTGACTGCCTCTTTGATTCCGGTTCATAATGATGAACCCATGTTTCATCACCTGTTACGAGCCTTTGAAAGAAGGTGATGTCTCTTTGACTTTGTTCAAGAAGTTCAGTGCGGGCAGTG
>JTDE01000763.1:126927-144125 GCA_014338405.1 Paragonimus skrjabini miyazakii
CTTTTCATCCTTCAAACGACGAACCCACCTGCATACATTGCTATAATCTACAGTATTGTCTTCAAACACATTTGTTAATCGTCTGTGAATGTTCATGGGGGTTCCCCCCTCGGCAACAAGGAATTAAATCACTGCTCTTTGTTTTTGACGCAACTCTACGGGGGCAGCCATTTTGAATTTTCCTTGAGTCTAAAAACACGAAAAGTAAGAAACAAACTATTACATAAGGTAAATGATATAATCATTCATAACTTGGAAAAAATTCAGGTAATTTTATGAAAAACGTCACCAGAATTAAAAACATTGGCATTACTTTTTGACTCCCCCTCGTATGATGAATATCATGTTCGATTTTTGGTCAAACCTCAAATTTTTGCTTCTCTTCTTCATCCCGACCAGAGTGCAATAATATATGCTCCTATATTATACTGACTGATGCCTTGTGTTTTCTGTGTGTTGTGTACCAGTTTGCATTTTACTGTTGGACTCTCTCTCATTTTTGCTTCCGAAAGACAAGGGTATCACTCTCACGTTAGGCCACCAAATGGCTAAGCAACACTGATCGGCTGGACCACTCACGTGCCTCCTGGTTTCAAACTTTCGGGTCTACATTGGATACGTGGTGTGTGACTGGAACCACAAGTGGTTCAGTGCAAGCCAATTGTGATGAGTTTTACGCGCAGGCGTCCTTTGGTTTCGGTTACTGAGATAGGCTAATCCGAGACCATTGCCGTTACCCATATGTCATGCGTTATGATAGTGCACATATCCAGGCGTGTTTAAATACACTAAAACATTTCATTCGGTTGAGCAGGTAGGTTTATGCTTCAATGGTCAACTGGACAAAATGTATCATCAAACCAACCCGAACTGACGGTAACCACACTGTCAGATTCGTGAAGAATGTACACTTTATAGACAACAGGACGCAGCGAACTCCAAAGAGGTAGGCACCACTAAATCCTTTATTGAAGTAGATAGAGAGAACTATCAGCCATAAATAAGTCAGTGGCCACTGATTACGACTACTGTAAGCAGACAGCTCAGCAACACGCTGGTGCTACGTCACATATGTATGAAGCTTGGACTTTATATTCGGTTCTTAAGAGCCGTAACCTGCTAGGAAAAAACAGTTAAACATGTACCGTAGAAAGAAACTGAACAAGTGTGACCAATTAAGGAGGCACATGTCATCGAGAACTCGCGACTGTATTCGATAAATTTCTGCACACACGCTCCACAATTATGTTTAATTGCTCGTCAATTATGTGAAGGGTTGATCAAAACTCGGATCGTTTGTATTCGAGTGTGTAGTACTGTACACAAAGCGGATTGCATACTTCCCTGGACAAAATTTTACCCGGCTCTTTGATTGGCCGATATTGTTTGTGTTGTTGGTTGCATCGCTTTTTATAAAGGGCGAGATGGCCAGCCTGGGACGACAGTCCGGTTTTCTAAACGTTACATATTGGTATGGTGTCTGTCCTTTTACGTGTTCGCTCTGCACAGAGACTGTACATTGCTGTTGATTGTACACAAGCCTCCCTGCAGACGGGTGGCGGTAGACAAGCTTCGACTATGTAACCAACGTGTGGACTACCCCTCTATGGTTTTGTTCATGGCACTCTTCGTCCCATGAGCACATACACATAAACCAAGAATCACAAGGCTCCTCTCCTATCCGCACTGCACCAGTCCAGATTGAAAACAATGTGTGAACTGTCGACCTCGTTGTATAGACTGGCGAATGTGGTATTGTAACTAAGGAAACTGCGTACTTCCGGGGTCGTCGATAAGGATCTGCGTTTATATAATTGATGATTATGGTGTGGCGAGCCTCATATGGGAAGAAAGCAATCATCAGCCACACCGATGACGATGCGTGCTGAGGCCTAATGAATACGATATGTATGGCGCAGAGCGGAGGAGAGGTAGGATTTTCCCGAGTCCATTTGATAGTTGGTTTACTCCACAACGATGTGGTCGAAGTGTGCCAGTTAAATGATGACAGAGACTTGACATATGTAGTACCACAGTACCTTCTTCTAAGGCGCCAAGCTTCTACAATGCAGAAACCCTAAAAAGTGCACGGTACACAGAAGTGTACATGTTTAATCAAAATGAAACGTCTATCGTAGACTAGAAGATTGGATTTCATGGGGACTCTCGTTAAGCAATACACTGACGAGTTCCTCGGAAGTTCAGTAAACACTTTCAAAGGTTCCAGAATGTTTGAAAAGTAAACAAACAAACGGAGAGCATACAGTCGATCAGAAATATAAGACTTATCAGGAATAAAAGTCGAACGCTTGTTTATTTTTCTAACGGTTTGTTGCATTTTGAAACGCAATGAAATTTTTCGAACGTTCTCAAAGAGACGACTTTTTGTACCATGGAAACGTAGGCAAATTTGCGGTGGGTATACAGAGTAAATGTTGAAACTTGTGAAAACTTAAAAATCGGTTAGCGCAAGAAACCCTATACCATGGACGCGCATAGGTGAAATTCAACAAAAGTATTCATCGGGACACCGGAAAATAGCATGTCATATTTAAAACAAATGCGCCTAGACTGCCAGTATTTATAACACCAGTGAACGTAAGATAAAGCAGGTAATGTATATCTGGTGCCAACAACGCCGCCCTGTTTTTTGAGCAGCGCTGTTCGTTCGGAGATCACCGTAGTTTACAAAAATAAGGTATATGGTTTTTCGCAAGCGTAGGTATGCCCTCCAAAATGGCCTGGCAAAGCGTTGGATATATTGCTGCAAAACTAAAAATTTATAGAGAACCAAGTTGATAGTGTGACCGTGCTACGGGAGTCTGATGCTAGTCGTGTTTCTCTTGCAATACCAACGTTAGGTAGTGTTTGCGACATCACAGCGTCCGATACCCGTTAAAATATCCCATGGCAGAAGCTATATTCGTGTAGATGAGTAACAAAGTTTGTATCTGGGTTAGTCCTGTAGGTGATGGGCACCTTGACAGGACCAAAGAGTTATTTGTGCTAGATGTCTGAAGTGTGCTGAGATGCCTAGTCTCACGCGAGAGTAATCTATTGAAAAAAATCTGACAAGTGTTAGTAGTTAAAGCCATGTATACAGTAAATCCGAGGAGTACACCATGCCGCTTACGAGTATAAGAGCGACACCGCTGAAAAGATGTCCCAGGGCGGCTGAGAAGACCAGACCTACCAGATACTGAGTCGGCGAATTGACAACAGTGGGGAGTGAGAATTAACAGTCGTCAGAGTTCAGTATGTTCACATTAGCCGCTGGGTCCCGTGCTGGAGTAGAATAATCTGGCGAACAGTGCCAGAAAAGGTGTGAACGACAACGCAAATCAGAGCATGGAAGTTTCCGCAGCGGTGTTAGTTAGCCGTATGACTAAATAAAGATGACAGAATGTACGAAAGACGATCTCAGGCGGAAAGCTGTACAAACCTATACGAAGACACATATGGAGTGCGAAGCGGAGATTGGTATTGCCTATCAAACCTACGAAAATACTAAGGCATAAAGAAGTGGGCGAGTCCGATGGCGTTTAGATTGTGTGTAATTTTTTGGAGATGCTTGTTCGGGTTCGAAATTTGTCTGCATACCAGTCGCTAGGTGCACAATGTGTAAGTAGGACAGCTAAGTGAGCAACGAAGTGCGAAGATGTGACAGTTGTGACTGGTGAAGATTGCAGATCGCAGTTGCACCACTATCTCCGAGTATAAACTGCTGCACGCATGAAGTACAGGATGGCATAACAAGTAAGTTGTGAATGCAGGTTGCAATTACGATCGGGATAAAAAAGATTGATACGTACAACGACGGCAAAAATAGAAAATGGGTGCCCCTAAAATAGGGTTCGCCGGATTAAGGTGCTTTATGTGGGCTGCAGTGAACCAAATAAGGACGGACTCACCAATTTATGTTCAGAGCGAAGATAAAAATGTGCCAAAGATAGACGTTAAGAGGGCGGGTCAAATTGTGATGATGAACTAAGGGGAGAACTATCCGAAGAAATGCACTATCAGGGACCACTAATTTGTAATGAACCAGAAATGGAACGTTCTGAAAAGAACTGTTCATTTGTCGGGCTCACCAATTTGTTTCCAGGAGCAGAAAGAAACGCCCTGAAGAAAAAGTGAATAATAATCAGGCCCTTCGATTTGCAGGAGCATTCCAACAATGTTCCACTCCTACACTGACAAGATCCCAAGTGGCAATAACAAAGAAGTCGACATGTAGTGCAAAACCATATATATTAACAAGACCGGAGGAGCTAAAATGTACAACCGGCTAGTGTCCGGCATTTAGCACATGGGACGGTATAGTGAAAAATCTCCGAACAAAGGAAAACAGCACACGCATAACTGTGCAAAATAAATATACCTCATCGGTGGGTGAAAATGTACGATGGAACTTAGACAAAATAAGCCATTCCAAGAACTCTCCATAATTTCATACGGTGGTTAAGCATGATTAAAACAATAATGAACCAACTGTGTCCGGTTTCAATTGCTTCGTGTATGTTCAAGCAGAGTAAAACTAGTTGCAATTAAACAGAGATTTAGATTTAAGTATTTCATGTCAATGCCGTTTTGGACAACGTCCCGAAATTTAGACAATATGCACAATTTAGTTTAGGTTTGTTAGGTGAGATCAAATCCGTTCAACATTATTCTCGATGTAGAGTTAGTAGTGAGTCATGTGTAGCTCTGATTTTCGTTACGTTCCTGGCAGAACTGATTTCACGATTGATGTCTAAATCCGAGTACCAGTGAGAGAATATCCATGACATTCAGAAAGTTCGGACGAGATGTTCCAGGTGACTGATTGGGTAGATTCGGAGTTAATGTCAGTTTATTAACCAAGGGGGCAGAAATAAATGCTACATTGGCAAAAATAATACATTAGTTAGAAGCCGAACGCCTGAGCAATATAACTGGGACTTTGTCGTTCTGTACAGGACACAAAGTAGGTGGAGATGATGTTGTGAATACTTATCATATGGTTGTCGTTTTGTCATACCTACAAGGTTGAGGGATGATGTTGAAGGATGGTACTGTACGCAACCAGGCCTATCTCGCCTAGAGGTAATGAACCAGAACTACGAACAGTGTCAGAAACTTGACGGTAAAATTGAAAACACTACCAGTATTTGTGACTTACTGAAAGTGATAGGAGCGCTAGACAACCCAGTTCTTTTGGCATTCCGATAATGGACAACACAAATGCGAAGACGTTTTTTCTACAGGCTTTGTGGGCCCAGTAGGTAAATAGTGTAGAATCGAGCGAACCGAAGAGAACCGGTTGAGAATAACACAACGAGTAGACAAAGAATATATTGTCAACCTGCGAGGTCAACGCGAGAGTAAACGGATACCAAGACGAAACGATAACAGAACGGAGCGACAAACGTGCACGCAGCGGGACCGCACGTTCGAGTGCGCGGGGTAGTTGTCGGTATCTCTATTCGTTCAAGCAAATGTTTAATCACATACAAAAGTTAAAACCAAAAAGAGTACAAATGGCACTTGTAACTCTAACATAGTTGACGATAACGAATGGGGTCGCTACAGAGCTCCCCTCCTAGAATTCAATCAGAGTGTTGACTTTGAAAATGTCGCAGTGTTTCAGGTAGCCGGAACCCTCGACAAATGCATGAATTGTCCAATTTATTCCTACCACACAGCTCACGTCTACGGTCGGTGAAAGAAGTAGGGAGAACAACTAGAAATGGTTTGAGAGAGCACGGTTTGGAAGGTTAATGACCAAAGGCAAGCAGGGGAATTGGGCACAGGTCAGCTGTAGTCGAACTAGTAGGATGTTCGCGTCCGTCATAGGTGGTCCTTGCAGAATTTCGAATTTCACAGCGTCCTCTCGCGGTGTGCGACCCCCTCGTCCCGGTTAACCCTCAGTACCTAGAATACACAGTACTTTTTAGTGGAAAACGGTAAATCCACCGGGTTTCTACGTCCATTGTGTCCAAAAGAATGAGAATTTTTCATCTATTTTTTAATAATTTTCTTAAAAATCTTCATGATCGCGTTTGCTGTAGGTGGAGCCATCTAAAATTTACTCGGTAAGAAAATGCAACAACAACAAAAACTATGAAATCCAGATACGGCGGACGTCCACATAGTCGGCAAATCGCATCGGCCTTCGCAACTCTCGACCACGTCTGTTCTGGGGACTTGGCTCCGTCGAGGTAGACGCAGTCGTAACCGAAACCGGATTTATACCAACGGTAGGCAATGTACTAGCTGTTTAGGATGTTGTTGGTCGTGAATCAATGTTCACATCAGGTACTTCTAAAAACGCTGGTTCTAGTCTATCCATAGAGATAACCTCGCGTTTACCCTTGCGTTCCAACACGAAAGTCTTATCATAGCGCATGAGTACGCGGAATGGGCCTGTATATGGCGGGTGTAAAGGTAGTCGAGGAGTAACCGCACGCACCAAAACGTTAGAACAAATTGACAGACGAAGATCTACGTACGTTGGTGTCGTCTGTTCCCTTGGTGGGGTCGATCGGAGTCGTCTCATACGCTGGGCTAACCGCTCGCCATTATCCGCAAAGTTGATGGGTCCCGTTGCGCGTGGGGCAACCACCTCTCCGGGTAATCGTAACGAGCGCCCATAGACTAACTGGGCGGGGATGGTATGCAGGTCGACCTTTAGCGTGTTTCGGATACCTAACAAGACTAATGGCAGAAACTCGTGCCACGAAGGGTTGTTGCTTTTCAAATGCCTATGAAAACGTTCAACTAACCCGTTGGCTGCCGGATGGTAAGCTGTTGTGCGAATTCGACTATAGCCTAGTGTGTTGAGAAGTGACGTGAAGGCTAGATCAAAATGTGACCCGCAATCGGTGGTCACTACGGCGGAGCAACCAAACTGGGCAACCCAACGTTCCAGGAATGCTCGTGCGACGGTTTCCAATGAACAATTCGTAAAGAGTATAGCTTCCGGCCAAAGTGTAAATCTATCTCTACATGTCAAGACATATGTACACCCACTTGAGGATGGCAAAGGTCCGACTAGTTCAACGTGCACATGGTAGAAACGCTCATCGGGGGGCTGCAAAACTCCCTACTGGAGTACGCGTGTGGCGGTGAATTTTAGACCGTTGGCATTATACGCACGCCTTGGCCCAGGTGCGGAGGTCGCGATTGACATTGCGCCAGACGAAGCGCTCGGTGACCATTTTGGATGTTGAACGTATGCCTGAGCGAGACGTGTCGTACAAGTTGTCAGGAATTCAGCGACGAAAAGCTAGTGGAAGAAACGGGCGAGGGATGTCTTGTGAAGTGTCACAGATAATCATCCCTTCGGATGAATGAATGGATACGGTCTCTAGCTTAAGGGAACTGGACCGACCAAGTTGTTCTACCTCCAGATCGTTGTCCTGTGCAGCTGCGATTGCTGCCAGATCAGTTGAGCTGTCTGCCGTGCTCGTTGTAGCATTGATGCGTGAGAGGGCATTAGCGACTGGGTTCGCAACACCTGAGATAAGACGGATATCGGTCGTAAACTGAACGATATAATCCAGATGTCGGTTGTCGAGCGCAGGGCGTACGTTAGCGGCTTATGGTCTGTGAAGACGATGAAGTCCCTGCCTTCAAGGACATGCCGAAAATGGCGGATGCCGAGATATACCGCCAACAGCTCCTTTCCGAAGGCACTATACCGCGACTTAGTTGGTTGTAAACGTTTAGAGAAAAAAAACTAACGGGCACCAGTCGTTACCGAGTTGCTGTAGCAGGACTGCTCCTACAGCCACGTCTGATGCATCCACGGTTAGCGCTAAAGGGGCGGACGGGTGATGGTGTGACAACGACGCTATATTAGCGATAGCTGTTTTTAAATTAACGAAGGCCTTTTTTGCAGTCGTTGTAAACGACAGTGAACCTTGCTTCTGAGCAGGTCGGTGAGCGGGTGCATTAAGTGTGCACAATTAGGAATGAAACGACGATTAAAATTTTTACCTGACCAACAAAACGGCAAAGTTGCTTGAATGATTTGGGCTCCGGGTAGTTCACTATTGCTTGCACTTTGTCGCGGAGAGGTTCGATATCGCTCGTGGATATATTGTGACCCAAGAAAGTTATGCTGGGCATCCCGAACGATCACTTAGCTAGGTGTATGGTCACTCCATGATGCAACACACGGGCGAATAACGAACGTAAGTGCGCCCGATGTTCCTCCTGTGAGGACCTAACGACCAAGATATCATCCAAGTACGGATAAACACCGTCCAGTCCACGACACACGTCGTGAATCAAACATTGGAAAGTCTGGGCAGCGTTACTCAGACCAAACGGCGTACGTAAAAATTCGAAAAGTCCGAACGGTGTTATGACCGCTGTCTTCGGGGGCTACAGGAATCTGGTTATTCGCACGCACTAGGTTAATTTTTGTAAATGTTTGCGTTCCTGATAGATTTGCTGTCAAGTTCTGAATATGAGGAATTGGGTACCTATAAGGAGTGGTCGTGTTGTTTAATGCTCGATAGTCACCACATAGACGCCAGTCGTTGTCAGTCATTTTGGGCACCATGTACAACGGCGAAGCCCATGGACTGTCAGACGGACGGAAAATACCAAATTGAAGCACATGCTCGAATTCGGTTCGGACAATTTTGAGCTTATCGGAGGCTAAGCAGCGTGGACGACTTTGAAGTGGCAGCCCCCCTGTGACATGGTGATACGCGACGTCGGTTGTCCCGATCGGTAGTTCGTTGGTGGGGCGGACCAGTTGGGGGAATTCGGACCAAAGTTTCCAATAAGGCTCACCAACTACGGGATTGGCTAGCATAGGACTGATCACAGCCGTATGCGACGGATGACCCCAAAGTATCAATCAAGTCCGATCGACGTGCGTCGACCAGCGAGTCGAAATGTCGGAGGAAATCGATCCCAATAATAGGGGAAGGTATAAAAAAGCCACCAAGAAAACCCAGCGAAAATCGCGTCGAAGACCAAAGTTTAGACTCAACAGTCGACGGCCGAAGGTTCTAATGGGTGTACCGTTTGCTGCTCGGAGTGTAGTGTCAGATTCTGATCGTGCATCCGTTACCGAAAGCGGGATGACACTAACCTCCGCTCCTGTGTTGATCGGCAAGTGCCTTTTAGAGGTCAAATCCGTTAGAAAGAAGAGGCGACAATTGTTTGGCTGGCTTGTGGCTGTCGTCGCTAAAACATGCTGGCCTGCTAGATTAAACGTTTGTTACCACGACGGCTACATGGTGATCGGCATCGTGTGGCGTTATCACCATACGTCTCATGGTAACAACAAAGATCGCTAGACTTCAGTTTGGGTGTTGATCGAGCACGCGTCGGAGGAATGTTCGATGGTGACCTAGCACGCCGAGTACTGGCACGAAGATCCGTCAGCTCACGTTTCAGCTGGGCTATTTCGGCGTTTTGTTTCACAGAATTGCGTTCACGACATTCAAGTGCCTTGCGCAGCACTGCTATTTCGGCGTTCTTTGTGGTTAACGAACTACCTGCGGGACTGTTGGAGATAACCACCCGACCCATTAATGGTGACGGCGTCGTGCCTCAAAAACGTTCATATACTGCGTCGGCAGAAGCCACCAGACCACTTAACGGACGTGAGGGTAACACGGATAATAGTCCTTGTGTATGCTCAGGCAGTTGCTGCATCCACAACTCTTGTAAGAGAGACTCTGGCAATTGCGAATTACCCACTGCCTGTCGCATTTCTCGAAGGAGAACCGATGGCTTCTTGTCCCCCAACTGTAACCTTTAAAACAGTTGTTTCGGACGTATTTTGTTGGATGGCTCTGTTTCTTTAAGATTTGTTCGCCTAGCCGACTCATAGCGATCAATAGCTAAGCCTAGCAAGATATCCCTAACTAAGTTCAACATATCTCGCGAAAAGCGTGATATAAGCTGCGAGGACTTGTCCGCATCGCCTGTTATACGTCAGTCGTTAAAACTCTATTTCCAACACGGTGAACCACAGCTATGAATCAAGATCCCCGAAGGCGGGAACAGCTAAAGTGATCAGTGACACGGAAGACGAAAATTCAGATTCGGTTTCCTTAATGTCCATGGGGGTTGAGTGAATGCAAACGAAGTATAAACTTAGATAAATATATACTTCCAAACTACATACACTAGAGACGTGATATGGAGTGGAAAAAGTACTTTATTCGAATGTACACGAGAATATACGACTTACGCGGGCTCACCAATTTGTAGGATCAAGCGAACCGAAGAGAACCGGTTGAGAATAACACAACGAGTAGACAAAGAATATATTGTCAACCTGCGAGGTCAACGCGAGAGTAAACAGATACCAAGACGAAACGATAACAGAACGGAGCGACAAGCGTGCACGCAGTGGGATCGTACGTTCGAGTGCGCGGGGTAGTTGTCGGTATCTCTATTCGTTCAAGCAAATGTTTAATTACATACAAAAGTTAAAACCAAAAAGAGTACAAATGACACTCGTAACTCTAACATAGTTGAAAATACTGAATAGGGTCTCTACAATATATATCGCTGGTGGTTGCCACCGTTCACACAAAGTTGAGGGAGACCATGTCAATCCAAAATTCAAACGGTTAAAAATCTGCTGGCATTTTAAGTTCCCTATTCTGTAACAATGGTCTAGTGTTCGTCAATTGAGTCGAAACATTTCTTACAAGTTACGGCTTTTATTGCCATACCGTGCAGTAGAGAATTATTTAGCTGAAAATGCAGTTCAAGTGGTTAACAGGGGTATATAAAAAATTAACGGTAATATTTTTATTAACGCAATTTAATGAACAAATTACAATAAACTATATCTGATCTCAATCCATTTATCAGAAACTATATCTGAGTTCTCTACCATAGAATCATAAGTGGACCGGGAATTAAGTTCCCGTTTGAAACTGTAACACTTACACAGGATGAATTGAAAGGCGGTTTGAATACGGAAATTAGTGATCCAGTTTACATACTTCTGATATGAGCACCCGAATGTTGAATACCAGTGGTAGCCCAGTGTACTATGTCATCTTGGTCCACACCCCGGATGTATCGGAAGGAAGAAGTAAAGACAAATTAGACACACTGTCTAGTACAGTTTGTAAACTGTAAGCAAGATATGGATGTCTTTAAAACGGAATTCAGCATCAAGCATAGGCTGACTGTCTGATGTGAGAGGAAGTTATATTTATCAACCCAAAAAGGAATTACTTGCCCTGAACAACTGTATCCTGGTTGTACCGGTTAATCCTGTCCTATCAGTTTAAAGATTCCAAGTGTTCTCTGACCTTCAACCGGACTATCCTGGATCAAGTTTTTCAAATTCGGTTTGCATGTAAAGGGTGTTTGTCATGATCAGAGATCTGTTTCATAAAATAAAATGCAACACTGACTGAATAAAGGTTGGCGACTGTCCAAATGCTCAGTTTTAAAACAGGCAAGAAGTCGAGCCAGCAAGAATGTGTAAACGACATGACCCTTATAAAACTTTATGTCAGTACTGTTAAAAAGTTTACCACCAGTTTTTACACTCATCTAACAGATCGTAAATTCATCTTTTAATTGAAGCGGATGTCTGTGCACTTTCAGACCGGCTTCCGGAGAAATCGAAACCTCATTCCATTAACGATGGCGCCCTATACTCGACTGCACTTAGTCCGTTGACCGACGTTAATTGGCTAATCTTTTCCTTCTGGTAAACTGGTTCTGCAGTGGCTGATTGATTGATTCGTGGAAGTGCTCGATAGTGTGAGTATAATCTTACCGCTCCAGAGCAGCTCAAACGCAGATTTATCGATCATGAGTGTATGGTACAAAAGCATGCGACATATACAAAAACATTACTGGTAAACGATCTTCACAGCAGCATGCTGTTACGACTGCGTCTGTTGTTAGTCTGTCTGAGTCTGGCTTTTGGCGCTCAACTAATTCAGTGCGCTGAGGACAGTATCCGATCGGCTGTGTACCCTCATTATGAACCGTATGGATATGCCGATAACGCATACAAGTTAAAGCAGTGGCCAGTACATACCCAAATCAAGAAGGGACCTATAAAATATGTATTCGTGCACGAGGTTGAACCAGTTCCGGTCAAATATGACAAACATCATGACTACGATTACGGTTACAGAAACAGACTCCGTTGGAAACCAGATCGCCGAGTAGAGCTTACATTAGTCACACGGTTGATCGAACGGATTCCATTCCCAGTGTATTCGAACAAACTTTCAAATAGTTGGCATCGCCTGAAAATGCAAAAGCCAGACCGTTACATTCGGTACGCACCTTATTCGGACAGACCACAATGGACTGATCGTTATTCAGTCAACGAACGAGAATATTCACCCGCTCGACTATCCACATCTTATCCGGCCTACGGACGGCAATTCCGGTACCCCCCGCCTGTGTATCCTTAGCAAATTAATTCAATAAATAAACGAAAGCTTTTCTTCAAAGTTTTAACAAAATTTTTGACATACATCTAAACTAACAAAATAGGTTTCAAAACATGAGCTGATGTTTTAAGCGAAATATCGTAAAGTGTGTGTTATTTTACGAAATTTCGAATACAGTTGCGTGAAATCCGAAGAAGCAAAAAGTAACACAGATTGGTGAAAATCTCGACTGAAGTCGTGCAGAAGAAATTTCGGTGAGTTACACTTGCTAGATAGTGCTAGTCAATACAAGGTTACAAAGTTATGACTATGAAGGAAGTAAGCGCAAACGGGATAAATCAGCAAAGAAGGTTTTGAATAGTAATTTTGTCTGTTTGATCCAAAGACATTCCGTTAAACCTTTTTGTCTTTGTCTTGTGTTTTTGATTTTGCTGAATCTATATAATTATATTGATCTGATGATAAATTATCGAAAACAATTGCTCGCCACGTCTACTCTTCTATGATCCAATGGGAATTTTCGCGAGATTGTGAATGGAGTTTGGTCAACAAGAGGATGTTCAAAGTTGCTTAGATAGTCCTGGTTACCCACGATATTCCTAATTTGTAATTGAGTTCTTTTGAACAGCAAATCCGAGTGAGGTAGTCCAATTGCAATGGCCTCGGCTTTTGACAACATGCAACATTTAATCTTTCGCAAGTCATAGATAATCCTGAATTCTACTTCAGAGTCTGTGCGTTGGTCACAATCAATCAAGCGGGTCAAGATGAACGGGCTTTTAGGATCTATATATACTCCCAGGATATCATCATAAACATAAACTAACAGAGAATCCCACTCACACTTGCAAACTTGACCATCAGTTTCATCATCGATGCACATCCTTGAGCTCTGTACACGCGACGTTTGAAGCAGTGGTTAACGAATACTTCGAAAACCAACCATGATTGGACACTCGAAAACAGCCACCTCAGCCTACTAGTTTACCAGTGTTTGCCACTACGAGAAAGAAGATTATTTAAGTGGTTCTCAAAACTTTCCGCAGATTTCCTTAAAAGACTGCCACCAACATTGTCCGCCGAACGCTTATTTTAGCAGAAAGAAATATGCAAATGTGACTGAAAACATGACCGATATCCGAATGGTCATTAAATTTGTTGCCCCTGTTTGTCTAGTAAAGTCGTGCAATTCTGACTCACTATATTCCATGCACGCTTCTTAAACATTTGCGCTGTCGTAGCAAGCAGTGGTCCAATTTAAGGCTGCGTATACAAAATGAGATGAAGATATTTATTAATTATAGGAAGTTGCCTTCATAGAAAGCCAGCTGTTGTGTGCTCGAAAGTTCATTTCAAACGGTGAAGTATTATTTTAGCTAGAAACAAGGTAATCACCTGATAGTCCCTGACACACGGTAGAGCTTAATGCTAAAGAATCACCTACTGCGCCACAGAATGTAAATATATGACTCTACTTGCTTCTTAAACGTCAGAACAAACATGTAATGAGCCGGAATGACGGATAAGACAAATTCACGAGAGGGAGGTTAGGGGACAGACAGAAAAAAGGTATGAAAATAAAGACCACCAAGATTGCCGTAGTGCCAGAAACAAATGAATTTTTAAACACGATGGACACTCGCCCCTGACTATTGGAGACTTAATAAACTGGAGTGTGTATATCCGATTATCTCAAAAACTCACACCGACACTTCACCTGGTTATGGACAAAGATGAGTTTTGTCCGTCAATCTCCAAACCCACGCTTGGCGTTTCCAATTTTGTATATGTACAATGTACTGTATGCCCCTTTCCACGTGTAGCTAATTATTCATTTGATCCTTCGTTAAAGCTAAGTGTAACGTCCGCTCTGTGAATCTCAGCTCACATGCGTTCAGTTAATTACATAATTACGCGCAATCAGAATGTACTCAAATAAACCTCTCCCCACTGTACTGTTTGAATTCGTAAGTGAGTTTAACTGTACCTATCCGTGAGTAGAAAATCAGTCTTCCGATTCAAACAATTCATTTATAAACGACTGAGTCAAAATGAAAAATAAGTTTCTGGCATACGGTAGACCATCACCTGTCATATACAACTGAGATGATGATGTACATAAATAGATATACCAACGAGCAACACGGTGTTAGTTGACTGAACACTTCCCAGCAGTCAAATTCAAATGTACGTCGGTAAAAAGGAAATGGTTAGTATGAAAACGAAAGTGAATTTTTGTAAAGAGAATCCGTTGAGTTGGCAGTATTCCATTGAGTGCACTATAAAACTAAAAGGACAAGATCATCTTGATTATTCCCGCAGGGTTTATCGAAAGTAAAATGTGGCTTAACGTACTGCTTGCTTCCGATTACTTTTCATTAGGACAACTATACAACAAGTTAAACGATAACGGCCAATAAGTGAGTAAAACCAAACGAATCTTGCTACAGATATGTCGAGTATGTTAGGCTGGATGATAATTACTTGAAAAAAATGAACCGCCAGATTAAATAAGAAGATGGCCGGGCCGGAGATTATCTCAAGGTTCGAGGAAACACTCGATAAATTACAAATTGGCTGATTTGACAGGTCAATACCCAGTCGGTTGTTTGTCCAAACAGCCGATCCAGGTAGGCACACAGCTTGTCTGTGGACGAAGCAACAGATGGAAATTGCTGCATACGCTTCGATCAGTCAGACCGTGATGCAACATGAGCACACTGAGTGTTCGTTTATACCATCAGCTAGCACGACGGTTTTCTTTCGCAGCACGTTCTTGAACCACCTGTACTGATAAATGTCCTACAAATCAAGTTTAGCCACTAGATTTAGAATTGATTTCGGCATTACCTCCATCGACCGGTGGTCTTTGAGCTATCAGCACACGCCTGTATCCAATGTACCCCATGACTAATGTGCACTGTCTGTGACCAAGTAATCGCTTAATTCTCAAGTTTCAGAAATAACAAGGAATGGGTAAAATAACATAATGTAGTAGGGTTGGAGCCACAGTACACGTACTTTTACATAGAACAGATGAATATATTTGTTCACTCATTCCTGAATGGTAGAGAAACGTAGAAAAAAGATTAACAACTGTAAACAAGAGGTAATGAAGGAAGCTGGTTGATTGGGGACATATCAGCAGCAGATGGAAAGGCATTCTGAAACACATTCCTGACGGAAATTAGTGGGAGAGAATCAAGAAGGCAACCAGATAACAAGTAGTTCGAGATGTTCAAAACGAAGGAGCCCAGAAAGTAAGAATTTAAAGCTCTCAATATTTTTTATAGTAATTAGTTAGTTGAGCAGCCAATGATATAAAAACCCCGCTGTGAAGTCCGGCCTACACAAGACTACCATTCTACGGAACTGATTTCGAAACCAGCCCGAAAAAACCTGTAGACTTACAGTCAGGTGCGTGACGGATTCAACATTCAACCGCGCAGAAGACAAGCGAATGTGCACTTCACCCGTGTTTACTGACAATTTGAAATAAATTTCCAAAAAAAACAGTCGAAACGTGGTCCTAACAGACGTCTAACTAAAAGAACGCAGCAGAGTTTGGAAACAAACCGTATATTTCTAGAAACGTTGCTGGAATTATAAGGACTAGTTAGCTCTAGCCTGGTATGGGACCAACGGCAACAACCAGGAGAAAGATAAGGAATGCGAGGTGGTTCACAGATCATTCGGCGAAACTCAAAAACACGTCAAGGGCAAATGATGTAGAGCCTTCGAGTACATTAAGCAACAATCGAAAGGGTGTAATCAATATGACAATGATGCATAGAATAATGGATGAGTCATTAGTAAAATGGAAGGCATTCGTTGCGTGCAATTAACTCCACGACTGAAGAAAGTGGCAGTGAGTTTGTATCAGACCTACCATAGGGGACGCACACAAAATCATGGCTACCTTGTAAAATGCACCAACTAGCAAATCGACTCGAGAAAATCCTACCTCCCGTAGAGCTACTACTTACACAATGCGGATTAACTTTTCGTATCAGTTGTGTGGAGCATCGTAGTAGATCTGACAATGTTGGTTACATTGAGAGTAAATGAAATAAACGAGAGGAAACCAATAATAAAGCAATGCGCGACTCCACTACTGGCAGGATGCCACCCAACATACTTCTTGCTGACTATGATAATTAAATAGTCCTCTATTCATTTGAAACAAGACCCATGGAGGCCATAATATCAGAGTTGTCGTAGCAGAACGGAGAATGTGAACAAACTGAAATTGATCGACCTGGTCTGAAAACTAAGAGTACCTGGTGGATTTGTGTTGTGTGGATTCCTGTTAAAGGAGTGTAATACTCAGAATTAAAGACTTTAAATAGTGCCGCAAATCGTACTTAAACCCGAATCATGCGCTTAACTAATAAGGAGATGACTTCGGACTGGTTGCAGTAAACACTTGTTACTCGTGGGGCTATAACACGGATTTATAGGTGTATATCAGCAGTAAATAAATTGGGATCTATCGTTGACTGATATCGATGACTCGTACAACGTGTCTGATTGGTTCATATCAGAACAAGGAAGTTTGTGAATAATGAAAGACATAACATTGAAAGTTTTCGTCTAATTTCGCTCTTGCATTCCAAAGAAACGTTGGATTTATCTGCTGCCAAATTGTCTACTGTGCAGAGGTTTTGATAAGCGGTTAATCAAAGAATTGTTCACAACAGAAAGGCGTGTCGCCTTACAGTGAGGAAACTACAGTCTACCATTTTATCTCAAAGGAAAGCATTCAACGAGACTATCAGTTCCTTAGAGAAGATTTACTCTTCAACAATA
>JTDE01000763.1:144225-170951 GCA_014338405.1 Paragonimus skrjabini miyazakii
ATCTTTGAAGGTAAGCAGGAGGATGGGGTTCCTGGGCAATATGATATAAAGTGTATGATACGGAATGAATGAAGAGTACAAATGGTGGCTCTAGCAACTCGATGAAATAACTTTCAAAGACGATCAGAGTGCTAACGGCTTCTATGAAGGGATTATTATTTGTGCCATTCAGATACTGGAGAGATCATGTGAGCTGCCCTCTATTTGACTGGCAGTCTCTTTAGAACAAGAGATATTAATAAATGCCTTCTGTTTACGGGGAATGATGGTGGTATGTTTGTGATTTGCCAAATCAAACAAGGCTTTGAATTTGTAAAATATTCCCGGTTTCGGTTGTTGACTGGCACAAGTTGATGATATCTTGAACGTTAGATTGGAACAGAATAAATCTAGTCTCATTTCTAAAATGCTAGTAAGAAATAGATGAATAATGTACACTATAGTAACTGTGAAATGACTAAACTTCTGTGTTCACAAATTAATTAATTAATTAATCCCCTGTAACACAAATGTTTTATTACTTATGAGGAATTTCTACACAAACACAAACTTAGTGATTGTTAACAGCTAACTCAGCCTTCTTACCACTTTATCGTCATAGTGTTTGTCAGTTCCATCACGGGATGTGTGAATAATGAAGATGATACTGTTGGTTATTTAAACTGAACAAAACTTAAACGTCTCTTGAGCGTACGTGTTCCTCTTTTAGAACAACAGCAAGTATGTAATAATGAGGAAGGGCATTTTGCCAACGAAATCCAGTGTTAGATTTGAGTAGAGGTCAGTGTAGGGTATGGAACAAAACGGCTTCGCAGGACAGATAGCCTCCAGTGCATTATAACATGCGTTTATATGCAAACATGGCTGGTGGCATCCGTTTTCTGATTATGTAGTCACAGTAGCCGAATCCAAAGAAGGCCTGTGTACAAAAGTTCCATGTAGCTTGTTTTGCTGTGCAACTCGCGATTTCACTCACTCATAAACCTGAAGGAGTAACTCAGGGGTCATGTGTGTGAAGAACTGTACGGTTCAATCGGCCAATGTTGACCGGCAGGTGATGGATTGCTGTGAAAGTTGAACAAAAGTTTCAGTCGTATTGTCATTGATTGAAGTTAACAAGACGGTTACTCTGTTTCCTCTCGAGTCAATCAGAAAATCTTACCGCCACTGAAAAGGAAAAATGCGGTTGGACGTCTATCTATGATAATCCAGTAGCGCCGAAAATGAAATCAATTGCACAACAGGCAACACGGTTTCCCTATGGACTTCACTTCAAATCCCTGGCAGTGGCAAGGATATGCACTACTGACGAGATACAATGAGAGCAAAACTCGAGTTCATAACTTCTGTTAAAAAGAGACTGCCGGAATATGTATGAGAATTAAAGGAAAGCAATCAACTATGAGTGACTGTGAATTTTATGCGACCACAATCCTCCACTATTCGTCAACATAAACATCCTTGAAGGTCGAATCACAGGACTGTGTCTTTGCCTTCATAATAACTAAATTACCGACTTTATCGAGCATCGCCCCCAATTTTTCCCCATTTGTGGAATCAAGTACCTTAATGAAATTCGCAAAGTGAGCATACAAACACTGGTTGCGTTTACGTCACTGTTTTTGAAACCGATGTATGGCAAGCATGCTACCAATACTGTTGCGACTGGCCGGTAATTCACAATACCCCTCAGGTATAATAATCTCCCAGATTTAAGCAACAAGTCGGTTGAATAGGATTTTTTCAGGAATCTTTTGATTGCAGTTTAGCAGGGCTTTGCCCTTTCTCTCTATCCTTAAACAAAGGTATATGGAGGGCAACCTCGGACTCTCGTGGAACTGTTTACCGCTGTTAGATGGAGTGAACCAACTAGAACACAGCACTTCTCAAATTGTAATCCCTATATCTCAGCAGTTCCCTTGACATCCACCTCCCCCAATCCAGTAAGCTACAAACGTGTTTATGCCAGATCTTTATAATTAATTCCGGTTGTACGCGGGAGATGGCAGAGTCTCAGATTAACAACGATTGCCTTGAGCGAGTCAAAAAATCCCTGTATTTGTGGCGGTCATCTTAACCGTGTGTCACCCCACATTCCTTTTATCGCCAGTCGCTATTGTTTGCACGAAGCCGTTAAATAAGTTGACGATAAACGTCGAGCGATGCCACCTTTTTCACATTCTTCGGGTTTATTGTGGAAACAGAAAACGCTTCATTCGTTTTTCGGATTAGACAGTGTCGTTTTCGTCGGACTGGTCCTTGTGTCAACGGCGTTGGAATCAGAAAATTTCGTTGGCTTCTGTCGCGATCTGCTCCTTGGGTTAACACTATATGTCATCATACGTAGTGGAGTTGGGGGCGCCTTTCAGACGAAATTCGAGTGTACATTGAAAAACCATCTTTGTATTTGAGTACCTCAGCCACTTAAATTACAGCCTTCGTCGCTGGCCGGATGGTACACAATAAATCGGCTGATAAATGTGCATAAGTAAGTTGGTGCTGACCAGTCTATGATCCGTGCTGCATTCAGGCCAGTGCTCCACCCGAGTGATACGTACTTCGCGCATGTCGCACGTTCATGTAACTAGGTGAATCGTGGCAACCGGTTTTTGGATGAATTCACATGACATCGCCTGTATCCAGGTGGAATCTCGTGTGTAACGCACAGGTAGAGAACACGGTTATCGTTCTCGTTGGCTGCATCAGTTCAGTGGGATCAAAGAACACGGCCATGCCGCTCACTTGTTTCTAACCCGCGAGCTGAAGTCGCCTACAAAAAGTAGTCGATCAGCCACTGATGCCACATGGACTATACTGGATAGCTGTTCATATAAATAGCTCTCTATATCATCCACGTGATACAAAGTTACATCAAAAACATTAGAAAAAGCGATTGATCTACTTCCGCGGATTTTCAGGCACAGTAATAGGAATTGGGAATTGATACCTTGTGGTATGTTTATCATCTAACAATTGATGCCCACAGAGACTGCGAAACAAAAAGCACGCTCAGAACACCCTCTGCAGAGTAGCCAATCTTGCAGAAAGTACAACCAGCTACTGATTCCCGGGCTCATCTTGATGCACGCGCCTGGTCTCATCGGGATCGATGACAGACAGTGTAACACCAGTCCCACGTAGCACCGATCCAGCAGCATGCGCCCAGTCCATGTTCCGGCAGGGAACGTCCTGCCTTTACGGTCATGTTTCATGGTGGTTTTAGAGACCTCACGTGCAGAGAGGCAACATGAGGGGCAACAAGATATAGGATTCCACCAGGGACAATAAGCGGGGCGTTATAATCCCAGCTTCCAGGATAACCAACTGCAGATGACAACGTGTAGTAGCCATGTGTCCATTGGTTGAAAAGGCATAGGAGTAATCAACTACTAGTGACCTGATTTCTCTGATGTCATTGATTCGACAACTGTCAAAAAGGTGACCTATCCGCCGCCCCCTCAACAAGAGAAAAAAGCGTGATTCGCGAACGTCTATCTCACATTCTCTAACCAAATGCTTTACCTTTTACCGACTGTAAAAATGCGTGTAATATGCAACAAACTGAATCTTAAGCTGTACCCACAACTCACGGTCTTGTTTGTCAACTACATCTAAACTAGCCTTAGACTTGAAATATATCTCATTACTCACCGTTAGTTAAACAAGTTGAAATACAAATAATTTGATTCGCGGTACGGAACTATTTTCGATTGGGGAATTGAACCTTCAAGGAAACCTAGCCGAAAGTGAATAAATGGAGCGGTCCGACCTAAAACGCATCATTTAGAGGAACGGCAATCAAGATCAATCATTACTGACGAACGTGCGGTGTGCTCCCTGCTAAATAGACCTGACGATTTCGGAAACACACGAGAGGTAAGTAAAGAGCATGTCTGCGTTGTCACATCAACCGTTGAAGAGTCGATGGTGGTCTTTCAAGTCGACGTTCCTTTTTCGCGCCAGGTGTTGGCAGCCATTGGGTTACAAGTTGTTCGATAATTCGATGATTTCTAAGAATACGAGTCTATATCTGTTCCATGGAAACTTTCACCTTCGATCCACTTACCACTTTCGCAATACTAATTACCGTGCTTGCCGAAAAACGAGTCAAATCCCAAAGGGCTGCCAAAGATCAGTATTATTTCTGAAAGACAGAATAAACCGCTCACGGTGATGTCACCAGCGCGATTTGCACAATGCAGAGTACGGAAACAAACCATGCGTTTTCATACAAGCGGTTATCGTACAACTCCGGAACCCAGCAAACTTCATCGAGGACATAAGCGTCATTGAGTTCATTGTACAAAGGGATGCACTCGATAATGGTTGATTGATGTGAAAGTGAAATTTCTGTTTCGTTCAGAGCATTGGAGAGACCATCCAATGGCAAGAATTGAAAACAAACGTGGATCGACAGTGTAGAGTGGGAATTAATTCAATTTGGTAGTAAGTGGCTGTACATTAAACTTAGGACGAGTAAGGTCCGAATTATAAACCAAATGACTTAGGATGCAACACAACGTCAAAGCTAACGAAAAGAAAACCGGGTGACCAGCATGTTACCGGTTTCTGATAGGAGGGTGAGTAGTGTGTCAAACATCAGGAGACCGCTGGTTTACACCAATGGAATTTTGGATGCTCGTCCGGATTACAGTGCTCCAGATATTCCATGCTTATAACTGCTTTCTCTCATACCATGCCGGACATTCATCTGAACAATATCTAGCGTCTTCTGGCTACCACGAGTTTACTTAGCTGCTCTCGATTATCGGCGCGTAAGCTACTATCGCGCAATCCTACGTGAATTCCTCAGTCAACAATTCCAACTCCCAGAAGAAACAGAGCTTGTTCGACTGGATACCAGCAGATGGTCGCTTATGCGACAACAGATTCAACATTTAATCAAAGTCGATCGAAACAGACCAGAAACACGTTGTTTAGTTGCCATATCCTCATATGCACCAACAAACAATAGTTCAGCTGTTTTCAAAGCTGCATTCTATTATTTTACATTTGATTTTTTTTGGAAAAACTAAATATTCGGACATCATCGTATTTACTGGTATTATGAACGCGAAACTTGGCCGTCTTATTTTAGAGGAGAAGAAGCCACGTGGCGTTGTGTGTCTGGGTGCAACCTACTCATATTGGTGACCGGCTACGTAGGTGTGTGTATCTCATGAACTTCGTTCATAGGCTTGCGTGTTTTAGTAAAACAGTGACATGACGTGATATGGAGACCTACCTTTAAAACGCATTCACGGACGTATATTGATCACTTTGTCGTCAGTTAACGCTAGCGCAGCTTCCTTAAGAATTTCTGATTACTTCGGAATGATCTCCTTGACTCACATTAGGCCACTGTTCATGCCTGCTCTGTTCTATCGTTTGCTTACAGATTACCTGCACGCAAAAATAAGGCGCTTAGCCAGAAATTAAGTGACGAGTGTATACGGAAAACCCACCAAACAGTGCCAGTAACTAACCAGTCTGAGTCACAAACGTGGTGTGTTCTAAACGAACTCTCGTCAGGAAGGGCAACAAGTATGCGAACTTAGTTTACAAAAGTGATACAGGTAGATTTCACCAGATTCATCACAAATTACGGACCTACGTCAGCTGATTCTCCCATAAGTCCAAATACTCCAGATTTCGCCGTGAACTGAAACGCAAACTTACAAAAGGTTTGAGTGAGGACCGTGAGAATTACTTTTTCTAAAAAGATATCTTAAATATGAAGAAGCGGGTGCCGTTTCCCTGATTCCTGGTTGCACTAACGGTCGACCGGGTGTTAGTGATATTGCGCGAATAGCAAGACCAACAAATTTACCGCTGGTCGCGGTGACCTGACAAATATGTTGAGCACATTCAGGAAGAGCTCAGCTGTTCTGCTCATTAAGCTGTAGATAACAGATTATAAGATTAATTAAGATGTTTCTTACGATTATCCATTGGAAATCGGTATGGCCTCACAGCATAATTTACTGAAACGTGATAATACTTCAGATCTAGTCGTTTTTCCTCCAACTCCTTTCAAAAGTGGCGATGAACGATGATTGTCCGAAATGATCACATCCCTCCATTCCATATGAGGGATCGAAACGGTGTCTGTAAGCAATAATTTACTTTCAAAAAATAGGCTAGAGGACTTCATTCAACAATAATGACAACAATGTCTCTATTTTCTTCAAAATGCTCACGGGTCTCAACGCCGCAGCCTCTAAAGCACAAAGACTCGAGCAAAAGAAAATAACAGACAGGTTTCCGGCTTGGTCGCCAGTCTTTCGACCATATCTTCATCTTGTAACAGATACGAGCGCATTAGTCATCCTTTTTTCAGTCACAGGTCGGGGTATTGTTGAACCTAAAGACTGCCTTTGACTTGGTTGCCCGACATGCTGTTTAAGGCTGTCTTCATCACAAATGAGTCCTGAGGAAGTATATCAAGTTATTGAAATCATCCTATGCCTTCTCTGACTGCACATAGTAGGTTTATTGGGAGCTATCTCGAACTTTTCACCGCCTCACAGTGTGTTCAAGAGAGGTGTCCGATCCCCGTATAACGATGATGTTGGCGGTGGTGATGAGCGAATGATTATGGTCGAGCATTAACATGAGTTCAATCCCATTTATATCTGCACGACGAAGTAATTCGGTATCCGCAGTCAAATCGGACCGCCGCATGTCCAGAATGAGCCGTAGACATTGTGGACGAAAGCGGTTCAGCTACTATACTTTTCAACGTGGCCCAGAGGTTTTGTTGCTCTATAACAAAGTTGGCATCACCACAGCTCGATGTACTAATTGTACGATTTTCATCTTCCGACTGATTTTGTTCCCAAGACGTCCGAAAGCAAGTTTTTGTCACGTGAACTCGTGACTCGCGGTCCACGGACAGATCTTTGAATAGGTTACCACCTGGGTAGTAACTTGTTAACATGTGTTCACAATCCAACCAGCAATGCGGTGTGTTGGCAGCGTCTCAGTCCGGAGAAGATTGAAAGAAAGGAAACGTTGTACTTGTGTCGGTATCAAATCCAACTTTAGTTGATGCGGTCACGAAAGCCGTCAACAGTAGCTGCGGCTCATTCGCATTGTAAACAATGACATGTGGATTAAAGTACTGAAGCATCAGCCATTCAGCAAGTGATCCCCCATGCAGTGTTATGAACGAACATCATCCATTGCATTGAGAAAGGCAATTATCAGTATCGAGGTCACATGCGCACACATCAGATTACTGCCGCTGCTACTCAAACGTGCCTACTGACAATGACAGTATCGAACTCACCAGCGGTCAATCTACACGACCGATGTCTTTAATGTTATACCTAAATGCAACAATTTAAACAGTGTACTTACTTGGTCAGTCAGTCTAACCCAGCACCATCTAGGTGCCTCACGGCCCACGGAACCAGACGCGCTTGGAAATATGAATACAAAACTTGGCCCCGACCGGTCACTGATTTACTCGACTTTTCGCCCCGCACACCACTCGCAGAGTGCCTATTACGCGAATGTCGGGCTGGTGTGCAAACAGTTAACGGAATCATACACATATACGGGTTACTGACTGCATGGAGCTCGATTTGTGTGTGTTAGCGTGGACGATTCAGTGCACTCATAGTAACATTCTTACCGCAAGCAAGTATCTACTATCTAACCAGGTTGTCTGCTTATTGTCCAAACAACTGTGCACAGTTTAGATCAGGCCGTGTGATGTACTTTCAACTCATGGGTTGACTATATGAAACCGATTAGGTTAACTGCGCCGCGAACGATAGATGGTTTGGACAGCTAGTGGTTAACGCTGCCGGTGAAAAGGTTTATTTCATTCATCCAACAAGGCAAGTCCCACTAACTTTCGGCTGTCCAAACAACCAACCGACCATGGGCACCACAGTGTTGAACCTAACCATCAGTTGAACCCTCGTCAATCAGCCAGAGGTCAACTGTACATGATGGATCCAACTAGGTTCATTGGACTCGACTGAAAAAGAGAACTTTGTTCACGGCAAGACTTTCATTGTAAGCCCAGCCTACCTCCCACCCACAAGCTTCGCCACGCGCATGAAACGAAGATGGCTTATTAGTAAGACCGCTCACCCGTGATTGTGTTGATGTATGCGTTTCTACAATGTGACGCGCGAGTTTGTGAGTAAATGCTTCCTTGGTAAGCAAACGGCTACCTGACAGCTGTGATCTGCACCTATTAACAATCCAGCTCCCAGTTCATTCATTAATGACGAATGGTCGTTCAACAGGTTCTATTGTATTGTTCAGTGCAGCGTGACTGAGGAGGCGATATCACAGGGTCAGTGATCGAGGTGGACAGGATTAACATGAAGGGTGGGCTCCTGAGAATTACAACTATCCTAAAGTAAATTTACAAACAGATTTTGCTAAAATGACTAAGAATATTGACTCAGTGGCTGATGTGATTATCAACATACTCTCCTTATAAGCAAGGGAAGCAATGTTCAAGTTCCTGTCCGAACCAAGAGAAGCAGTGCGAATAAACTTTAATCGGCGAAGGAAGCTCAAATCTAATGTAATCATTGCTAACGTATGGAATTTGAGTAATCTATCAGTATGTCAAGGTGGATGATTTTCAAAACCCAGTCGACAGATTAGTCTGCCATAATTAGATGTTTCGGATCATCGGACGTCGTCGAACAAAAAATAATACACATTAGCGATAAATATCAATAGTTCACTGTCCCATGTCATGACGGTCGATGTATGATGTAGGATAAATGCGCAGTCTGCGTTTGCTGGTCAATTTTCCTAGTGGTGCAATGCACTCAACATCGACCGATCCCTTCTCGGCGTATATCGACTGCTAGTCGGGGGTCGACTTTGTATAAAAGCTGATACAGAGATCGGTTTGAACAAACAAACAAACCAGTAGAATGAGATCGGTTTGTCTGCTAACAATCGCCTGTTTACTCGTCGGATTCGGCTTGAGCGCGCCGATCAAGTCGAAGTATGCAATCGAGTATCACTTGAACCCGTCTGAGAAGTTGGAAAAACGGCTGGAAACCGAGAAGGAATCGCTGATTCATTTAAAGGAAGCAAGCAAGCTGGACACCGATACAGAGAAACGCGAGCATCAATTCATTAAATATGATCATTTCGACGAAGACGATGACTATTACGGACACGAGGATAATGGATACGGCGGTTACTTCGAGAAACAGGAGAAGACGCACCCGAAAGTGGAGAAGTCCGGTCAAAGCCAGTATCAGAAAAAACAGGCTGTACGTTACGAGAAACGTATCGATAAGCAACGCGAAGTTTCACAGGAGATTAAGCATGTGCCGAAATTGGTGAAAGCTGTGGCGCATCAGAAACAGAATTCAGTCGACCAGTACAAATTCCCGTATAAATCGTACAACAAATATGACAGGGTTGATGATTACGGTAAGTACGATGACGATGAAAAATATGACAAATATGACTATGATGAGAAGTATGATGCTTATGACAAATATGGCAAGCTCCGGAGAGATTACTACGGAAACTACAACCAGTATGACCACAAATACGGTGATCAATATGGCAGATACGAAGATAAGTACTACGATAAGTATGACAACAAATATGACGACAAATACAACGACAAGTTCAGCAGATTCCACGACAAATATTACAACGGATACGATAAGTACGGCGACAAGTTTGACGACAAATACTATGACAAATATGAAGATAAATACTATGACAAGTATGACGACAAATACGGCAAATTCTACGACAAGTATTATGATCGATATGGCAGATACGATGACAAGTACGACGACAGATATTACGACAAATACGATGACAGATACAACGACAAGTTCAACAGATTCTACGACAAATATTACGATAGATACAATAAGTATGACGACAAGTTTGACGACAAATATGACAACAAATACGGCAAATTCTACGACAAATACTATGACAGATATGACAAATACGACAACAAATATGACGACAAATACAACGACAAATTCAACAGATTCCATGACAAATATTACAACAGATACGATAAGTACGACGACAAGTTTGACGACAAATACTATGACAAATATGGCAAATATGAAGATAAATACTATAACAAGTATGAAGACAAATACGGCAAATTCCACGACAGGTATTATGATCGATATGGCAGATACGATGACAAATACTACGATAAATATTACGACAAATACGATGATAAATACGGCAAGTTCTACGACAAATACTATGACAGATATGACAAGTATGAAGACAAATACTATGACAAATACGGCAAATTCTACGACAAATACTATGACAAATATGGCAGGTACGATGACAAGTACGACGACAAATACGATGATAAATACAGCAAGTTCTACGACAAATACTATGGCAAATATGGCAAGTATGAAGACAAATACGATGATAAATACGGCAAATTCTACGACAAATATGGCAAGTATGAAGACAAATACTACGACAAATACGATGATAAATACGGCAAATTCTACGACAAATACTATGACAGATATGACAAATACGACAACAAATACGACGACAAATACAACGACAAATTCAGCAGATTCTACGACAAATATTACGACAGGTACGATAAGTACGACGACAAGTTTGACGACAAATACTATGACAAATATGGCAAATATGAAGATAAATACTATAACAAACATGGTGACAAGTACGAGGATAAATATTACGACAAATACGACGACAAGTTCAGCAGATTCTACGACAGATACTACGACAAATATGATGACAAATACGGCCAATTCTATGACGAATATTATGACAAATACGATGGGAAATACGGCAAGTTCTACGACAAGTATTATGACAGATATGGTAAATACGACGACAAATATTATGGTAAATACGAAAACAAATATGACGACAAATACAATGACAAATTCGACAGATTGTACGATAAATATGGCAGATATGAAGATAAATACTACGACAGCTATGACGAGAAATATGGCGAAATCTATGATAAATACGACGACAAATATGGCAAATACCGCGACAAGTACGAGGACAAATACGACAACTATGAGGACACATACAATGAGAAGTACGATGATAAACATGACGACCGGTACTACGCCAAGTACGACGACGATAGTAAGTATGATTACTACGACAAATATGCCAAACAAAAGCGAGACTACTTCGCCAAGTATGCCCCCGAGAAGTACGAAGTGGACTATGGTTACTAGGCTGTTGAATACGAAGATCGATGAGATAGAAGGTGCTGACGAATCCCAATCGATCGGTTCTATATTATTAAATATACTCGTAGACTCCATGAGTGATTTGTCTTTCTTGGTATCTATTTAGACGGTGGGTCATAAATCTCAGTTTCCAATTGGTTAACCTTCTGACACCCAGCAACATGGCGCTAGATGAAGCGAACGCTGGTAGTCTTTATACGAACCTAATCCCAGACACCGCGGTTTCTCCATGCAAACAAATGATGTTCCTTCATCATACTGAATGTATAATAAATTTCAAACGATATCCAGTTCGCTTGCATATTATGATTTGCCTGCAAGTAAGCTGTCATTTGCCTCCGACTCGACGGAGTCCGTAGATGACAGGAGCATATATTTGAACTGTACAGCTGTGTAGTCTGTTTAAAGATCCTAGATGGCATGAATAGCAACTCGCAAATTAGCGAGTATCTACAAATTTCATTATGTGTCGTTCCCACAGTAGGATGCACAGTCGAAGTTCTCTGTGTACATGTACCTGATGAGCGGCAACAAGTGTGTTACGATCATTGTGCGTTACGACCATTACACACAACATCAAGTTTAGTTTGCGCAAGTCATGTTAATAAATCCAGTGTTGTACGACCTTCATATACTTGACACAAATATGAACACCTGTCTCACAACAAAGAATTCATAGGCAAGTGCAACTGTCGAAATCGCCGTGTTAGCTATTGTGACAAAACTTGCACACTCAACAACGAGGCCACTTTAGGTTACAGGCTATCGGGCATTATTGTCTGTAAATAATGCAGCAGAATGTTGCACCAACGCTAAAGCAAACGGGAGTACCAGATCAAACTGGTAGAGAACATTGGTTCGGAAGTTAACTACCGATACGGGGTCCATTTTCGTAGTTTACAAATGAACTGTACGCACCGTGGGGATAGCACTGGTTATACTTTATTGCTATACGCTTGTCGGAATCGTATACAGCATCGTACGATACTTGTTTGTACACACCATGTAATAAACATTTGGTCCCCATGCTCAACAGTTTTTATACACTAAGTAAGGTTATTGTGTGCCTGTGAATGATTTATTGCGTCGTGTGCCAAAATATTCGATCTGCAGTATCCCACTATACAGGAACAAAAACGGTACCTTGCTGACAGGGTAATCGATGAAGTACGCGAATCTGTCAATTATCGCTAGACATGTGCTATTCTACTGACAGGTCGACTTTACCGCCATGCAGAGATAAAAAGAGGAGAATGCGCTGGCAAACAAGCCATAATCACACGAGATGCTCAAAATGCTCTGCGTGGTTTTGCTTACCAAAACCATTCTCCTTAGGCTTGACAATAACAAGCCTTCCAAAGTAGTCTCAGAAATTGTATTGCATTCGCAGATTACGGTCGTTTGGAGTTTCTCTAGCGTTTGTGGACGTTCTTTGTAAACTCTGTATAAGACGTCACTTCGAAGGAGAAAAAAAATCAAGTGTAGTTGCTGGTGTCTGTGAGAGTCACTCCCTTTTGTCGACCGTGACCGACCCATCGCCCCCGAATGTTTCGTCCAGATATACCCTCACACAGCGGATACTGTGAAGCAGCGCCAACCTGTGGAAACCAAACATAGAAAAATACTGTCAGTTGTTTCAGCACTGATACAACATTCTGGCGCAGCATCCGCGAATAGAAATGCCCTGGTTTGTAAATGAGTATCCAAATAGAGATTTTACGTTTTCAGTAAGAAAGCAGAGCCTAATAAGCGGTGTTCCAACAAGCCTCGTCAAAACCAACACCTCTCAGCTACGGTGATGTCGGATTGGGCAAGCCGGTAATAGCTACTGATGTGCCAAAAATGGGCTTTCTGCAATAATCCAATCAGGTAGAATATTGTTTCGTCAGTAAATACTAACGAATAAATATATCGTCGAAACAGCAAGAAGACAAACGTTGCAGGATGTTAACATTTCGATTTATCTCATCAGCCGCGTACTAAATACACACAGAATATATAACAAAGGCGCATGGCAACGATAGTTGAACAGAGTGAATTATTAGGTCAAAAGGCCGCTATCAGGGGAGGTGGACGGTGTGAACGATCAATTTTTGCGCACACAACACTGGCTTTCTTTGTTTGATCAGCACAGCTTCACTGATGGCCAGAATTTTCGGGTTTGGGTGTCGTAGCAACACCGTGAACGACCTGGTTGGGTCGACGTTGTTACTTGTCTCCAGGATGTGCTTCGCAATTCACGATGCCGGGTTTCGTGTTCTGTTGCTTCTTTGACTGTCTGTTCGCTCAGCAGTCTGAATCAATCATTTTGGGAGGTGTTTGTCCACACGTTGACGCAAGCACCCGTCCGTTCTACCGATATAGCTGTCATTGCAACTGCAAGTGAACTGATAAACGACATGTGAGACAGATTAGTTAGATGTGTCACGTCTAGCGTTTCCATAATTAACTTCCCGAGTTGATGATAAGAGGCACAATTCAGCTGCAGGGTATGTGCGGTTCACAGCTGACTGAAGCTGATGACGTAGTATAGTGGACAAATAGTCTCTCCTGAATTGTAGTTTTATGACCCTCTTTTTTTCCCTTGATCTGTGAACTGTAGCTCTTTCTGTTGTTTTCTTGCTAGGAATCGAGATAAACTTATCCGGATATCCGTTAGCCAGTAGTGCGGTTGTTAGGAATTCTTCCTCTTGTGACAACAGTTTCCGAACTGGGTTTAGTACCTCAACAATCCATCGAGCGAGCTGGTGGTTGGGTGAATTGTCCATGGTCAAGATGGGACGTAGCGGAACACCTTCTTTGTGTATTTTTGGTGACACAGGAGGAAGATTTCCTAACAACCGCACTACTGGCTAACGGATATCCGGATAAGTTTATCTCGGTTCCTAGCAAGAAAACAACAGAAAGAGCTACAGTTCACAGAGCAAGGGAAAAAAAGAGGGTCATAAAACTACAATTCAGGAGAGACTATTTGTCCACTATACTACGTCATCAGCTTCAGTCAGCTGTGAACCGCACATACCCTGCAGCTGAATTGTGCCTCTTATCATCAACTCGGGAAGTTAATTATGGAAACGCTAGACGTGACACATCTAACTAATCTGTCTCACATGTCGTTTATCAGTTCACTTGCAGTTGCAATGACAGCTATATCGGTAGAACGGACGGGTGCTTGCGTCAACGTGTGGACAAACACCTCCCAAAATGATTGATTCAGACTGCTGAGCGAACAGACAGTCAAAGAAGCAACAGAACACGAAACCCGGCATCGTGAATTGCGAAGCACATCCTGGAGACAAGTAACAACGTCGACCCAACCAGGTCGTTCACGGTGTTGCTACGACACCCAAACCCGAAAATTCTGGCCATCAGTGAAGCTGTGCTGATCAAACAAAGAAAGCCAGTGTTGTGTGCGCAAAAATTGATCGTTCACACCGTCCACCTCCCCTGATAGCGGCCTTTTGACCTAATAATTCACTCTGTTCAACTATCGTTGCCATGCGCCTTTGTTATATATTCTGTGTGTATTTAGTACGCGGCTGATGAGATAAATCGAAATGTTAACATCCTGCAACGTTTGTCTTCTTGCTGTTTTGACGAATTAGATCAAGGGAATCCAGTGCTTTGAATACACGTATCCCTTTTTGCTAAATATCGGGTGCAAAATAACTCACGTTTTCCGCACCCGGCAACCGCAGCTCCTGCAATCTGGCCTCCCGGTATGGCCGATACTTGTATCGTTTGAGTATCCTGTGTACAGCGGATTTCGAAGTGTTTCATTCTTGAGCAAGCCAACGGACTGTTACTTACACGTCGCAGAACATTATCGGCAGAACAGTAATCTGTTGATGTGTGCGGTCGGTCGCTTCTTAGCAGTCAGAAACATTGCCCGTTGTAACAAAGTCTTCCTCAGTCTTCGAACTGCCTTACAGGTAACCGTACTCGCATGCTTTGCATTAAACCCCTCGGTGATCAGCTCCACATTTGCACCACAGGCCGAACAAACGAAAAAACAGTTCAATACGCTGTTCACTCGTAAGACTGCCGGCACGTCGTTCTTCTGCTTATATCTCAGGAGTGTGATCTGGTCCCAGCATGAAAGATTCATCCAGACCAATTTGTCCGGTTCCCAGTCCACCTTTGTCTCTGGGATGTTGAAACATGTGTGTGAACAACCAGATGTGATAAATCGTTGATAGTGGCGGCTAGACCGCTGGGAAGACGGGGCCAAGTGACTTGACTAGAAGTGCGCCTACACACTTCCACCTTATCGAAAATCGGCTAACCTGACTGTGATTTCAGCGCTGTGTTCTGCACGTTCGCCCACCCGACTGGGTTAGCAGGCTTGTTCATTGATCTGGGCTCCAGCGAGAATAAAAAATATTCAAATATTCACACATGTCCGAGCTGTGAATATTAACTGAGGTAAGCCTTTTGGTTAGGACTCAGGATATTTTTGCCGGGCACATACTCCTCGGACGTACTGTATGTAGGTTTGGTTGGATGACTGAAGAAAATAGTTCAAACAGAACACTTTGTAAACACCAGCATTTCATACCGACCCACCGTCAGCAAATTCACGATGAAATGGATCTGCCGTGGTAATCCATGCCTCCACAACTGCCGTTTACAGATCACAGCACGCTAGGATCTCATGTCCACCAACCGTAACCGAAACATTACAACCAATAAAGAATTTCTTGATTGGATTGATGCTGGTCCATCAATCACCGACCAAGAGTCCACCGTAGTTCACACAGCTAAAACAGCAATGTGATGGGTGTAACACCGTTTCACATCGTCCGACCTATTGCTTTACGTATTGCTATCTATAAATGTACTTGTGGCTCTGAATAAACTTTAACTGTATCCATGGCTCCCGGTCTTCCGTTTCTGCTGTGTCGTTGTTATCATTGAGTTTCGGCTCGTTCAGTAAGTGTATTGATCTTACAACTAAGGTCAGTACGTTTTCCACTAAAAATCTAAGGGATAGATCATTAGTCACTGCGGTAGGAATGATCATTAAATCCAGGACGGGATCAAGATCACGAAAAATCGTTTTTGAGCCTACAGTTTACACTGGTGGCAACGGCTTCCGCAGTTCGGAAGTATCGATGAATAGAGTGGAATTATAGAAGTGGAACTTCACAATGTGGGTTAATAATGTGAACGACAACCAGGGCATGTCTACTGATTGCGGACACATACTATTCGTATTTTTGGACGAAGCTGCTGTTCCCCAGCAGCACAGACCATTGCACCGCCATAGGCAGACCTTCCTTCGTTCATGAAACCAAGGATCTTTCGGTTTTGTCCATGTAAGTTTCCTTGTGGCTGTAAACGAGCTAGTGAATACAGTTAATGTGGCAGTGATCCCTCTCGAAAGAAGGTGATGCGCGTTTGTGCCCAAATGGGCATTTGCGGTACAGCCCCGCCAAATCCTCTGGTCGCTGATCGCGTTATCGGTCCAGCTTGTGTAATCACAGCTCAATTATATCATTCTGATCCACGATTCTTGTGGCTTGCCGTAGACGTTACGACCATCCAGCCCAAAGCGTTCTCGCGTGTTAGGAAAACGGTTCTTCATGAAACCGACTTGCCATAAACTTAGCCAGGGTCAAGCCAGTGAGCAGTGAATTATCTCATATTTATAGCGCTAAGACCGGCTTCATTAGAATACCCTCGGCAATCTGATTGTGAGTAAAATGACGACGGGCAACTTCAGTTGTCGTTGAAGACAATCATGAATAATGTAGTCATTGTAAATTATAACCGGATATTGGGTGCTACTGTTGTTTTACTGCATGAATAATTACGCTATACATAATACGGATTACATTGTGATTTCGTTGGCCAACGTGCTACATCATTACCATTGTGTAATAACTAGCTCTGAGTTTGAGCTAAGTATATTTCCGACTGCTATTGTTTTTTCCTAATTACCACAGTTAAGAACAGCGCACAGTGACAAACTCATGGTGCTCACGTACACATTCGCAAACCGTTTGACACACCTGCGGTTTTTAACATTTTGTTTTGCTGTGGTGAACTGATGAACATCAACTGAGTCCAGACTATGACAATGAAACATTTTCCGGCGGCCACTAACACAATAAATCAGTCGATATAATGCGCGGTATAGCTGGGTAATGTAATATTACAAGACGGCGCTCCCTAAGCACAAAGAGTTATAGGATATCCGCACCAAATTTAGTACGAATGAAGTCAAACAGTTTGGGCGTCGTGTTTAACATGTTATTGATAAATGGATTGAGAATAACACAACGTTACGAGCAAGTTGTAATACTCTACGTTTCAACCACCTCGGGTGGCCTTCCTCAGGAGTGTTGTAATCGATTACAACACTCCTGAGGAAGGCCACCCGAGGTGGTTGAAACGTAGAGTATTACAACTTGCTCGTAACGTTGTGTTATTCTCAATCCATTTATCACAAAGAGTTATATTCAATAACCTAACGGCAATACACTGTGTGGTTTTTATGCATCGCCTTGGTTCACTTAACAATAACTCCACTAAGCCAGGCATCTGTCCATTTCCTGTCGCCATTCCGGCTCGTTCAGTTTCGCCAAATCCAGAATGGGCAATCTGTCCATACCGAGTTCAATTCGCTGTCGAGAATCCCAGTTACTACCCACGCTATAATTATTGCAAACTGACGTCACGATGGAGTTTTCTATCATTAAACAATCAAACCTATAGGCAGTGGCTACGATCGTGTGTGAAGGAGACTGATTACAGAAACGTGAATGCTAAAGTAATTTAGCTTACAAAATTGTACTGAAAAACCGAGTTTCGGACAACACGCTTCTCAAGATAAGTCAAGTCAGTCAGATCAAGAATATGCTTGATGCACTTCGAGAGGTGAATCTACAGAATTTTACATACTCGCGTCTTCAGTGGATAAAGGACGAGTACATGAGTGGGCTTGAGTCATATGATAATAACAACCATAATGAACCACAAGACAGTGTTGATGAACGACCATGGTCGATACTAAGTAAATGAAATAACTGATTCAGTTTTGTGACTGAGATAAGAAAAAGAAGACCAGGTTTATGCAGAGGCCGAACTAAACAAAGAATAACAGAAGAGTAGCAAGATCAGGTGTGTGTAACTAAATGTTTGCATCATGATCTATTAGATGTACAAATACAATTGTGAAGGTCCGGATAAAGAGTACTGCCAAATAGAAAGTTAACCTAAAAATTTCCGAAAACTATAAAATGAAACCAATGACATGTTTACGGGGATTGCTACTACAATGTGATAGATGTTTTAACGATCCGGAAAAGGCAGGCCCACCGAAAACAACGTATGGAAAACAGTTAAACTGTACATTCAGTGGAGAGTACATAGGCCTTGATAAATGGACGGCATATAGCGTGTGGAATGGATAAGATTTAAACGCCGGACATAAAATGATAGCTTTGGCTTTGATGAAAATATCAGCAACATGTAGTAACCATTGTGCTACCCAAAGTAACCATTAGATGCTTGGCAGGCAGAAATCGGGGTAGAGATGCATCATACACGAGAAGGGATGGGCGTTCACTAGGAAGTTTCTCATAATTGGTTCCTTTCATAAGCGGGACTCATAAGTGGGACTCTGACCAACCTAACAGCTTGGATAGGCTATCCAGATGAGTATGGGGAAGACCGTGTTTTACGCTAAATACTACATCGACTGCGCGTCCGAATATGGAAGACAAATCGTGAACTGGCACGGATAGTACACAAAACAAGGGATTACATCTTGCAGAATCCCAGAGCCAGTAGTGTGTGGCGATGAGGCCTGATTACCAAGTTGGGTGAATGGACTGCGATTCGTCGGGCAATTGTGCCAAGACTTGAGTGTCGGATCAGCTGAGGATATGAGGTAATGTAAATGTCTCAAAACGAATTTGTAGTCTGAAAAACATGAGATCGAATCTAGATTTTCTATCAAATGGTGACAAAATGGAATGGAATGGACAGGTGAGGGCATCGAGGGTTGAGAGTATGCAACAGGTAGACTAAAACTCATAACGTTTGCTTGTGTACCCACTCAAACAAAAATTAACACCTCGAAAACCTAATACCACAGACAAGCACAAAATTGGACGAAATTTGGACTTTTGAGAGATGGTATGATACGTGTCGTCCTCCGATAATCAGTAGTTCTGTGTTGTGTGGAACATGCGGTAAGCAACTCAGTCGTAGGGCGACATCAAAACTCAGCAAATATTATGGGAACGATTGGTGATAAACTGCCAGATCAGTTAGCTTCGTTGGACTAGACTAGATAAAGTCCTCAAGAACAGACGAACTTTCAACGGAAGCAGAGGAATCAGCGGAAAAGAACTGCAGAAACTGAGGAAAAATTGTTCGTCATCCAGTTTCAATTACGGCTGCACTCACCGACGTCTCCACCTCATCGGATACTTGCGCTCATTGTCCTGCGACTGTAACGTCAGTTCTGTCGAAAGTTCGGTTTCGGTAGCTCGTTCTTTCTTCAAACCGAAAGTGTCCAGCAGTATATCGAGTTGCGTGGTTGGTCGTATAGTGTATCTCCGCGACTTCGGTGAATCTGGTTTGCGTGCCGTACACATACGGCTTCGCCGACTTTCACTTCATAGAGGACTGATCTCTTCCGCTGGATGATTATTCCTCTCCACCAGTTCAGTGATCCACGAAACATTCGTACAAGTACCGGCTCGCCGATTGTGAAGTACCGTGCACGAGCTCCGTGTCTTTGATTGTACTGTCTTTGCATTTCTGCATTGCGTCCTCCACCTCTGTTTGAATGCGCAATCACGATATCAAAAACCGTCTTGTTTTCTACTGAACATGCATTCTGCCGACAACTTGCCAACTGGGACGTTCGGGTTTGGGGTTGTCCGGTAAATGGTCGGGAAGGTTTGTAAAACATGACTTGGGGGACCTTTACCGCCCGCCTTTATTTTGGTGCAGCAACCGGGTTCTTCTGTGAATACGTCTAAGTATCTCTGCTGGAGAGCATTTGTTCGTTGATGGTGAATTTCTGGGCTGAGCTTGAGTTCGGTTGCAAAACTGGAGTAATGGTCTGTCAAATAAATACAGTCTGTTGATCCAATCCAATCCAAGGAGATTCAGGCCAGGATTGCGAGTCACGTAGCAGGTACCGCTGATTGATGATCCGTTAAAGACTGCACTGCACTGGACTTCGCCAATGATCGACAGTCGATCACCAGTAGCGCTTCGTGCAAGTTGGGCTGTGGGGCGTATTGTAGGTTTGTCAATCAGGCGCCACGTGCGATCGGAGATTAAGATAATGTCAGATGCTGTGTCGAGCTGTAGTTTGACCGACTTGCCGTTGATGGAAACAGATACGTACATTCTGCGCGTCCAGTTGTTATCGTTTCTAGCTGCGAGCACGACCTGTGCTCTTGAGAAGCGGGGCTTGTGCGGTTTGCAGGAGTTCTGATTGAGCAAGTGTTGGCGCTTCTTGGAACGACAACGGTCGTCTTTGGGCCCCGCCGGGAGAAATTGGAGCATCGATACTGTTTGAATGGGGAATGTCGGACATAATGCCATCCACCGCACTGCCAACATGGTGTGGGAGGTTTTCTTCGGTTGTCGCGTTCCGACATTGATGCCACCTTGGCTGGGACATTTGAGGACACCGTGCAGACGTTTGATTGACTGCTCTATTCGATCATAGCAGTGTCATGCTTCAGGTTCACTAAGCGTTGGCATTCAGCAGTGATAACTTGCAGAGTGATTTCGGGACACTGTTCTATCTTCTCCAAAATCTGTGTTCGGATATCTGCTTCTTTCGGTGACTGGAGTTCACAAGCGAAAATCAGACATTTGAATTGATCTTTTGTCATTGTTGGAAGCTTGAAACGTTTGCACTCCCGAATGACTGTTCCAGCGTACGTCACCCAGTCATCATCCGCTGACTTCACGAGCTTCAGGCACTGGTAGCGTATGCTAAACAGAGATGACTGGTCGCCAAAGATTTGGGACAGCGTCTGTGTGGTTTCGTCAAAACTGAAATCCCTTGGGTTCTTCGGCAAGGTAAAGTTGATGTACTATTCGCGTTCTGAGGTAACAAGTTTGTGAAGCAGCAGCTTCACCTTCCGAGCATCATCAGCGTCTGACAGTTTCACTTTGAAAACATCCTCATACTTTTTGAACCAAGACTCGAATGTGGTGCCAGTTACAGGATCAAAATTGAACTCACTGATTGAGTTGATCAGAGATTCTGCCGCAAGTTTGAAGGATTCGTTGGATCCCACTGTCTGTTGCTGGAAACTCAACTTCTGAGTCAGTGTTTCAGTCAGTTTTAGCTGTGCCTGCTCGAATTGTTTCTGCTTCTGTTGAAGAAGGGTTTGCATCTACTCGAACGTTGTTGACATTGTGGGTTCTTCTGTCGCCAGATTGTTGTAAACCTACCGAAACGACACGCTGGTTCGTCCTTGCTATCGTAATGGGCTTAGCAGAATTCGGATTCTCCTCCCGTTAATACTTCACACCAAAATCTCAGTCCCGAATAATACTGCGGCTGTCTCCGTATTCGCTCCCAAGATAAGCCAAAAGACCCGTACAAAAGGAGCATTTTTCCGCCCCAAAACGTGTGCCATCAAAGCGACAAGGACAAAGTGTTTGAAGAGTGCGCAGTGGCCATAAGACCATTCCCGAATGATAAAAAGAGAAGGACATTTACCGAAGAACAATAGTTAGGGTCACTAATGGGCACAACGGAGTAAAAAATCTGACGGGTAAAAACTAGTCAAGGCCACCCTTTTTCGTAATGCTAGCTCCGGGGTTCGTAAACCCAGGTTCCCCAGCCTTATATTGACACGGATCGGAAATCACAGTGAGAAGACGTTGAATCTGCAAACAAACTTTATTTATTTATTTACTCACCGTACACAAGTAGACTTCAACGCAACGAATAAGGGCGCTACGGAGCTGGACGTGAGAAAACCTTCAGTACAACCGCACGGCAGCCGCCAGAGAGGAGGAATGTCAACGGAAATTCCAGTTGACTTTCACGATTCAAACAAGTGTCAGCCTGGTTGGGCGGCGTTCCCAACGGTAGTAGCTAAAACATTGTTACCCTGGTGAATGTAGCCTACAATGGTAGAGATGGCGCAGATTTCTAATATACTTACAAGTAAAACTGCGATACCTACGCCAACACACTAAATTCGATGCTAGTGGTTTGTAGTAAATTTACATTCACAAGGTAATGTGGGCGAGGGCGGTGGTACTGGCGAGGCAACTCTCACGAAGCGAGGAGTTTAGGATTTTGGGGACGTCGAAGGTGATCTCACTACACCTTTCGGCCACTCTGAGCAGGTCAGCTAACTAGGACAAAGTCAATCGTTTTTTTTTTCGCACAATGGTGGCACCTTAGGACGGTAACAGGTTGGGCGCCCTAACATTAATTCACATCTGACAGACTATGTTTCATTGATGAATTTCACTTTTCTTACGAAGATTGGAGTGGTGCTAAAAACTGGGCACCACTGTAGTGGACAAGTGGGCATGCGCTAGACCCTCGTCGACTAACAATTTAGAACGCCTTTCCTGAAGAGCAATCGAAACGTAGTTCCAACGGGCATCGAACTAAAGAAGGCAGCGAGGTTTGGAAACAAACCGTATATTTCCAGTAATATTTGGAAATATGATAAGTAGTTAGCTCTAGCCTAGTCTGGGACCGACGGCAACAACCAAGAGAAGGAAGAAAAGAAGCGCGAGACACGCCACAGCCCACTCGGCAGCACTCAAAAGCGCGCCAGGCGAAAGGTGCGCGGAACCTTCGAGTGCGTTAATCAATGCTCGAAAAGGTTCGGATTAAACGATCTTGAAGGATAGAATGACAGATGAGTCGTTAAGAAAAGGGCAAAAATTCGTTACGTGCAATTAGTTGCACGACTGAAGAAAGCGGCACTGAGTTTATATCAGGCCTCCTATTGCAGACGTACAAAAAATCATGCGTACAGAACAAACAAGCAGGAAAACACGGTCACAGCCGGGATCCTTAGAGAAGCCACACGATCGCTGGTCACTACACCACCAAGATATGGTAAGGGTACACTTGAAGGGATACAAAAAAAAGTGTAATCTGAACTAGATCTCATTAGTATTTTGGACCGAAAGACTCTTATCTACTGAAGTGAGCATCACGAAAAGCGGGGTATTCGGACTTCACTAACGACACAGAATAGTAAACTTAAAAGTCTTGACAAATGGAATAGTTACATGCTGAATATCGTCTGCCTTTAAGAGCACCATCTGCACACCTCACGAACATTTCGATTGGATCATTTTGAAGTAACAAAACGTAACGTCGCGTAAACTCAACCGTCGCTCTCGTACGAACCCAGCCCTACTGTGGACTGGCAGCCAAACATCTGCCATCGCACTCGTGTGGCTGGTTGATCACCATCACTTCATTGACACGCCAACATTAAACAAAAACCTGATATGCAAGTTCAACAGGACTGGTAGGTTTAACTTAAGCTAATGACTTCATTTGTGTTTCTCGTCAAGCAACCTGAGCGACACATGCAGGTGACTGTGGTTGAACGCTTGGAGGATATGACGTCGTCATGCTAACCGTGCATGTAACAGAACATCATAAGTATGCACACCAAAGTTCAAATCTCCGTCGTGATAAGTATATGCACTTCTGGTGAGCTTTAACGAAGGAGCTTAATTTTAGTGCTTCTTTCCAAATAGAATAAATGACACCCTATCTAAACGCGCAAGATTGAATGAACAACGGATGTTTAAGTTACGACATTAAGAGATGCTCAACATAAACATCAACTTGCACGTGATCGATAAGGCTTCTGGGTTGTTGAAGATACACAAGCTTTTACAGCAACGCTAAACAACCGGCACAATGCTCACTGTGGGAAGAAATAAGCCAATATTCTACAGAACATCAGCAAGCGAGTTCAGCAAAATGTTTGTTGAGAAGTACAGCGGGGCAATCAAATCTAAGTCCCATCACCCAAGGTCCCACTACCAACGGAAAACAACAGTGAAAATCGACCTTAGCATCATGCTTAGCACAGGGTGATGATAATGATCACACTATTTCCCGCTCACTCTGAGTAATGGAGCCGAGAAAAGCAGCACAGATTGCGTTGTCCTGTCTCGTAGCGCTCGGCTTAACCGCACACAAGCGAACGCCCTAAAGTGTTCAGACCGCACTGACACTAAAGCATGGACACTGAATCGATTATTCAAGGTCACTATAGAAGACGTGTTGAAAATAAAAGATTCGGCGTAGAGAAAAACTGCAATCAATATATCCTCGTCTAGGACGATACTGTGCCCGTTCTTCCGAAATGTCTGCTTCCTGAGATGCAATGAATCGACGAAGTATAATGGAAGCCAGAACTCTAGTAATGACTGGAGTCAAGCTAATTATCCTATGGATTCCGCAGGAAACAAGGGAAATTCTACCGAACACACGAACTATGATTGAGTAATCCCCAACACGGAAGAACGCTCCCTGTCATCCACACAAGAAATAAGTGAGTCAAAAAATTTACTAGCACCTCCACAACTTATTTGAAAAGTACTCACACAACGAGATTATACTTTGACGTGGTGTGACGGGTTCCGCATCTCGCTGACCTAATTGGGCTAAAGTGGACGGTGTGGTGACCACATCGACAGTCACTCATACCAGGCGGGTGGAGGTCTGACAAACTTGATAATCTAGGTTGGGGTCTGTTAGAAGGTCAGCATCTCTTCCCGGAAAAAGCAGGAGTTCCGGTACACTGCTGCCCATCCACCGCATTGTGGTACAGGCTTTGGTTGAGAATCCGAATCGGTCTCCTGTCTTGGTCTGGGCGTCCTGAAAGTAACTCAGCTTACATACAACTATGAATAATCACAACACAAGTGATTCCATACATCGGTCTTCTCGTATTATAAACCGGATCGCCTTATCTACCACATACAGCAGAGTGGGTAGGTGAAAACATGTTATTGCTGATCTCTCTCCTACTGCCCTATCAGTTATCTCTCAGGCCCCTCCGGAACCCCATTTCTGGTGGTTACTCTCCAGGTCCCGCAACAGATATCGCTAACCATAGTAACATTGTGTCGGTAAGTTACAATTTTTACTATTCGGACCCAGGTTTCTCTCGTCCCCTGTTAAGACCTAGAATGCGAACTAATATGGGTGCTATCAACTTTCGTACTCCAAAACAGATAGATCAATAAGTCGCTATCGCACGAACGTTAGACTCGTTGCATGTCGAGGTCTGTTGCATTTCAGAGACTAGAATCCCGGACGGTAGTCAAAGTGTGTAAATAACTGCGCCCGCTCTGTGTACCCGAAACCGGTTGTACACTTCAGGTGACTCCACGGCCGCCGCTACCGGTCGGGCTGGAGTAGGTATAGTCCTCAGCACGATGGCCACGGCCGCATTTGTAGACTGGATTCCTGTTAGCAGTAGACTTTGTGCCGTCCGCTTGGCAGGTTCAGTTAAGACCAGAAATTTATTCAGTGTCTGCTTACACTCCTATTGATTGTGGTGACGTCGGCGTCATGAACGCATTTTACTCGAATACGGCCGCTCTCCTTCGGTCCACAGTCGGCTCTGTTGTAGTCATTCTGGTCGGAGCTATGAATACCCAGGTCAGTCACTTTGGTGAAACCGAATCTCGTTTAGGCGGCAGATTCGGGATAGCGTTATACTGATCAGATAATGGCAGACGATTGTTGCGGCTGTGCGCTGAGCATAAGCTATTCTTAGCCAGCACTAGTTCTAGGCATCGTGCACGTCAATGCTATACTTGGCACCCGCCTTCTCCGATTCAGATCTGGTCTCAGACAGACCACATAGCTGTTAATTATAAGTGGCAGGGTTCAATTCAAAACTGTCGTTCTTATTGGAGCACATGCTTGGATTCAGATCATGTGTTGGTACGTTGTCGTTTTGTTCTTACTTTTGCTGAGCAACGACCCCACCGACAGTAACGACTAGCTGTTGGGAAACTGACTTTACCATCGGTAAAGCATAAGTACCAAACCAGTTTAGAAAGCTGCCCTAGTATTTCTCACTCCGAAGATCCTAATGACTGTTGGACGCAAATATCACAGGCCATTCAGAAAGCAGGTACTGTGACATGCAGCACAGGCGTACATGGGTAAAACAAACATTAGATTTCAGAGAAACTTTTGGAGTTGTTAGAAGCCAGACGGAAGGTTACTCCTGGTAGTTCATCATCATCATCATAGACAGCAATACATCAGTGGTTCACACTAATGCTTAACTGCCACACAACCATGAAGAAGAAGAAACAAATCCTGTTTAGGAAGAGAGAAGAAAAAAGAAGGAGGGGAGGCGACCTAACCACTAAAAAGAGCTACGTCTACATTCAAACAAAACATCAAGGGGCCTACCATTTGCAAACAAACAACCGAGCTGTAAGTGAAAGTAAGGCGTCATCAGCAAGACAGCTTCCTTA
>JTDE01000764.1:8925-24816 GCA_014338405.1 Paragonimus skrjabini miyazakii
AGATGAGCGCGACGTTTAACCAACTGTTGTTCAGCGGACATTGCAGTAGGAGTTCAAGACGATTTAAATCTGCAGCCGATTAACAGAGTTGAGAAAATGTGTTTATTGTATAAACTGAAGGGATAACATAACGCTTAAATTACAAATAGGTATTCCAGTCGTGTGTTAATCATATTCACACATTTAAATACAATCTAAAACACCGTGGTTCATATCTGACAGTAGATGTTTTCAACAAAATGCTGGTAAACATTTCAGCATTTATTGGATAACATTAGCGAACAATTTCAAAACTTATAGAATGCTAACCAATCAATAAAACGAAATGAAAATGGATACTTCACATTTACAAGAGCAAGCAACAAAATATGTGATTTACAGCATTTCTAATAGTTATTTCCTGGGAAAGTATATACCCAGTTAAGATTAGTTAAATCTTACCAACGGTGTACTTTTACTGAAAATGTTCGTAGAAGAAAGGATGGTGGTACCAATGAACTTCGGAAACTGGTCACATCAGTGGATTGTAGCGTGACCCAATAACTAGGTCAGAACTGGTTTTGCCGATAAAGTGCACTGTCAATTTTGGAGGGAACATGGTAGATTTTTATAAGAAAGGATGCTCGCCGGAAGTATTAACTGAATTCAGAAGTGACACAAACAATTCAGAATGCCCTTTTTATGTGTTCTGAAGATGTTGCACAAAAGGGGGTAACAACCTTTTAATTCCACTGTCAAATTCCTGGTTGCAAAATGGTTTTTGAATAAAACACTACTTTGGTTGAAAAAAGTTTATTCCAAAACATTGATGTTTGATTACTGTTTAGCGGGCTTATCTTACCTGTCAAGGGAAATCGCTTTTGACAGAGTGGCAGAAGTTACCTCGCAATGGAAATAACTGAAGAATGCAAGTAATCGATAGACACTTCTTTGAAGTAACAATGTGACGAACAATTGTTTTAGATACTTCTTTCTCAAGTCAATACAATTACATAGGTTGCATCAAGACGTCGTTAGAAAAGTAGCAAAAAACAAGAAGTGACCGTTCGCAAATCACAATGAGTGCTAATACTAGACTATACACACAATAATTGGCTAGGCCCAGGCCGGACGTTGACTGGATGTTACGTCACACGGTCAGGGTCGAATATTTGTGTGTGGTTAGATTGAATGTGATAGATCTGTGGCCACGGAAGTTGCAAAGACTGAACAAATTTCTTTTGGGAGCACAGGTTAGGTTTGCGTAATCTAATAGCAATCGATTCGGCGGTCGCCAGAATGCGCTGGCAGATTGTTTTTGGTCGAGTGTTGGCAAATCTGTAGACAACTCGAAATGCTTTGCTAATGTCTATGCGATGGTTGGTGTCAGCTAGATGTGCAACAATGGCGCTGGTAATTGATTTGCCACAACCGATTCCAATCCAAGCCGGATGATATTCCTTGATCCTTTATGACAAGCGCCCAGTCGTACGATCAACATATTCTGCAGTACAACGGCGTCATAAAAATGAATACACGAGCATTGACTGATCGTGGACCGGTAACTTGTCTTTCAGGCTCAATCTTGACATCGGCATTGTTGTAAACCAACTTCTTAAGGGTGTCGCTGGAAAGGTACATCAAAAAGACCGGTACATGCATCGGTTGAACTTATCTGCTACAGCATCCCCTTTAAACAGGAGTTTTATAAACACGGCTTTCTTTTCAGCTGTGGGCATTACCTCAAACGGGATTTTGGCCTTCGTATTTGAAATGATGAATTGCTCCGGATAGCCGTTTTCCCTCAATAGGTTTTGAACTGTTTTCCGTTCCTGCTCTACTACGTCATCCGAACAAATCTTTCTTGCTCTAGTTGCCAGGCATTGGGCTAGATTTCGGTTCTGTTTAAGGGGCACAATACTGTTGAAATTGGTGCATTGATCTGTCCGTGTAGATTTTCGATATACCGACCTACTCAGTGTACCGTCTCGACGTCTGGTCAATTTAATACCTAAGGAATGGAAGTCGTTAGATGAGGTGAAGCGTGTGCTGCAGTAAAAACTTGGAGGGTGGTAAACATTTTGTGATTGAATAACAACACATATATCGTCTACATATCGGCGGTACATATGAATGGTCGCCTGAAGTTAGGATTCTAATTTGCCCACGAATACGTCTGCTAGTTATGGACCTATAGGGGATTCCATTGCTGACCAATCTGATCGTCGATACAGCTCACTGTTGGACACACACTGAACACTGAGGGTTCACCGCAGAATTAGTTCTTTTATGTCTGCTTTTCTAATCCCAACATGTTTTCAAGTTGTTCAATCTGATCACACAAAATGATTCATAGTTTCCACCAGCAAAACATTTACAAATAGCGAAATGACATTGAGAAAGTCCATGTGTAACAGATCAATCACATCCAATCTAACCACACACAAATATTCGACCCTGACCGTGTGACGTAACATCCAGTCAACGTCCAGCCTGGGCCTAGCCAATTATTGTGTGTATAGTCTAGTATTTGCCTTCATTGTGTTTCGCGAACAGCCAATTCCTGTTTTTTGCTCCTTTTCTTACGACGTCTTGATGAAACCTATGTAATTGTATTGACCTGAGAAAGGATTATCGAAAACAATTGTTCGCCACATTGTTACTCTTGTTCTTGTAGGAATTTTTCGATAGATACTTCTTTTTAAAAGATTTGCTCATGTGCTATATAACTATGACCCCTTTAGTTTATCAGACATTAGCAGATATTTTGCTGGCTGTTGTCGACCTTTAATTATCACTCTTGGGTTTCGGCCCGTTCTACAAAAAAGATTATGGTGAGCATTTATAATATGCTTATCATAAATCTTGAAGTTTTGTACAAAATAAGCTGAAATGAACGAGTCTATGTTTTCTTCATGTCGAAGTATACATGTGAAGACAAGTGAAATATTTCGTACAATTCACAACATTTAAATCGGAAGTGACCGTTAGACTACTGTTATACTTGTTTTGTTAACCATCCTTTTAACTAGCGTTAACAAAAACAGGCTTCGTCTATCAATAAAGCAGATGCACTTTCAAGAATCCCCATCACCAAAAAAGTATAAATCAAACCATTACTAATCCATCATTAACTGCAGTCGAACAATTCGAGACATTGATTTACCAGTAACGTTAACTGTAGTGAATGCCCTCAAAATGATGTCCGGGTCCTCTGCAGGTTGCATTCAGGTCACTTAAGTTGGTCTTCAATTTCAATCCCGCTTGTGACGAACTGGGTAACGCACTTGGCTAATTTTATACCTTCATTGGCAACTTATGCTCTTCACAGCACATGTTCTGGTTTTGATAACAAATTAAACCCTTCATTAGGCATGCAGCAAATTTCGTCTTCAGATACGTGGCTTATTGCGTTTTGTTTAATGTTCCTCGGTTTATATAGAGTGCTATTTAACAAGTCGTTCCGAACTTTAGAACTAACTCGTCAGTACAACGAAGTGTAAAATTTTGGTGGGGATAGAACTAAATGAATTATAGTAGTAGGTCAACTGGCCCGTGCGGGTATTAATTGAACTGTAAATAGTGGTATATATTATAGTGAAATACCACTCAGGTTTATACGTAGAAACGTTTATTCCCGATGAAACATATAAAAAAGTGAACTGCAAAATTAATCAGCAAAGAAGCGCATTTTAGGAAATGTCAGCAGATTTGGAAGCTATCTAAATAATCCGGTGTTTAAAGTGCATACGTTTTAAAAATCGATCGCTGTAGCGTTGGTTTCGATGTTGCAAGCAGCATTTTTATTTTTAAACAATGTAAATCTTAGAGCTTAAAATGATTTTGTTATCACAGCATTGTTTTGACAATTAATTAACAAATAAAAAGATGTGCTTATCTATATTTGGAGAAAGTGGGATTCGACTAAGTTTTATTTCAAAATTTTGCATCTAATTAACGGCCGTTCCGATCATTCAGGAAAATGCACATTGAAATGATTAAGCCGGACTTCGTTTAACCACTTTTTGATTTACAGTCCTTCTGGCAAAGGCAACCTTGAATTGTTGGAGAGTGGAATACTGGGAAGATTTATACATCTTTTCAATATATTAGATGGTAGTACGTCTAACAAAAAGTTGGACTGTTATGCCTCATTGGAACAAAACTGCGTGTAACCAATCTGTTACGTGAATTTTCATTTATGCTCACGTTTTAATTTGAAATCTTGTTTTATGTTGGCTTTTATTTAACGCTGCTAAAATGACAAACTACGAATTCGCTAATCAACTACAGCTCATTGCATTTTTATCCTTTTTGAGACAAACCCAAACATATAGATGAGTTTGGAAAACAAATTTTCCATCAACTACTAACCTATTAGATTATTAACAAAGTACACCGCTCTGGTTTCCCACAACCATTCTTTCGTAATATTTGGTCTACCGAGAGAAATTTGTTTCTGTTACGTCTCAGCATATACAGCTGTTTAAGTAGTCCTTCCTCATGTCATTCTAAAGTAAGGTCGTGGTATTAAGCAATACGACTACTCAACCTTAAATTATTCTCTGCAGCCCACGAAATGGAAGATACTACTGGCAGCAGTACCAATTGCTTGTGCAACTGAATGATTTGAGTATTAATATCGCATTTTCTGCAATAAAAATTAAAAATAAGATTACTAGTGCAGAAAATCAGTTTGAATAACGTGTACGCAAAAACTATTTGAAAACTACGTTCCAAGGTCATTTTAATGTGTCGACATGAATGTGGGATTCACTTCTTGGAGTGTATTGGTGACTGCGACGATGATTTTTGTCGAAGCCTTCAAACATCACCTGCTGTGAATGAAGTTTCTAGTTGACATGGCATTAGTATGAGGTAACGACCATAATATATCATTATACACACCTTAGAACCAAGATTCTCTCTACAAGTTTGTAAATCGTTTGCCCCACATGGCAGAGATAATCTTAAACTGGATCACACAGGTAGTATGCTTTTTTGTCATAATCAGTGTAAACTAGCAAGCTGAAGCGGTATTTGTTCCTTCACATTGACGGTATGTGAACAAGCTGCATGAAAATTTTGTGGCACCATATACTTTTCATATAACAGTAGTTGACGGAAGACAGCAGGAAGATTTTAGTTAATTGGTCCTGATCGAAAGACAAATATCTGTCTTAAACCTTGATGGTCAGGTATTTTTAATCAAATTCCTTTTTGCGTAAAGAACAACTTTTCAAACTTTGCGAGTTTCATTTAACATTTGAAGTCGCATACTTAAAATATGTAGTAACTGCAGTATACTCACTAGACTGATGGACATTTGCTACAATGGACAGCTGGGCGTAGTCTCAAATGACTGACCCAAACAAAGACCAATTACAACTGAAATGTAAGTACAGTACAATGATGAATTTAAAGTCGTCAGTTTCGAAGCCCTAACCCATAGCAACTAATTTGGTTGACTCCACCAGTAGGGCAAGAATGTTACTAACCAAATCAAACGTAGATCATTAAGGCACGGTAAGGTGATGGTCTCCAAACCTACCGATTGGCGTCCGGTGTAAACAAATTGTTGATTTAATCGACTAACTCACAACGTCACTACCTGCGCTGAGTTTGGCTGTCACGGATCAAACACCCCATGTCCTGTTTGGATGACCCTGTATCTCGAACTTATTTTCATCTAAATTTTTTGTTTGTCGTCGGCCAGTTTCGAGGTAAAATGAAATACTTTTCATCCACCCACATTGGTTGAATAGTTTGAACGAGCTCAATGTGTGACAATTTAGGGTTCATTCTAACTTTCCACGGAAATTTATGCGATAATGAAAAATTCAATTTTAATTTAGGTGGGATTACCCCCACTTTGTTGTGTTGCGTGTTTTTGTTTGTAGTACACACGGCATACAAATTATCAACCGTCAGGATACCGATTCTTTCAAGTCTGACCTAAATCTAGCCGGCACACGACAAGTGTTGTATCCATAGTCGAATTGGCACAGTCTTGCAGCTGTTCCCTTGTTCTGACGACAGACTGTCACCCTGACAGCGCAGACAGAAGTTAATTTGCAACTGACATTCAACCGATTAAAAGAAATGAATTATTATTGAAAAGCAAACTCATTCATCATTTTTGGAAAAGTTTGAAATATTTTAGTAATACCCGTAATATTTATATGTTGTGCACGTTGAGTCAATTTTAAATATTCCAGAGTAGTACGCAGAAAGTAATATATCACGTTTTTTGTTCGACATACAAGTACAGCAGTAATTTAGTGCATGTGGTAAAGGTCAACATTAATCCACAAAATGATTTTCACGTTGACATCCTGATCAAATCTCTGCTGTTGCCTTTACCCGTTCGATAAGCATTAGTGGGAAAGGAGTAAGAGAAATTTTGTCCAGTCATATTTGAAGCACTCACTCGGTTGATAAAAGTGAAGGTAAAATGGTGCAACTGGAACACATTTATCGACAAAAAAAAACATGAAAATGGACGACCCAATTATACTGTTGCAGGTTTAATTAAACTCACACCTACGATGTCGTTCCAAACGGAGTAGCAATTATGTTATGGTCAAAAAATTCATACGAATTAAAAGGGGTTTATAGATTGTTCACCAGGCAATACGGGAAAAACGTCGGTAAAAGTCTGAGAGAAAAAACCAGGGAGAAACAAAATAAATTAAATCTTGTGAACAGTAAATCCGTCCAAGAATCGTGTTTTAAAGTGAAACGCAAGAAGTTGTGGAGAAAACGGACATCTTTTCCAAATCGGCGAAAGTTCGATCACCAGCTGTTTTTATGGTCACGGATTATAAGCCGCTATATATTGTCACAGCTTTCATGATGTGTCCTAGCTGCTACAGTTGGCGGTTGAAGACCTGTTGGATGGCGGTTTTTGAATCAATTGTCTTGTTTGCTGCAAATGTTTAAAATTTCAACTGTCTTTACAAAACACACATTTTCTTCCATAGATCCACTTCAGTATATGCTCCTGGATACTGGTGTCCAGATGACGGTTTCTTCGACGTACTTGCATACGCAAACAGTCAAATCTGGAGACAGTATGTGCCATATCGTATACAGAGCTGAAGTTAGGCACCGTACCTGTGATTTCGGTGGTTACTGCGCATGACTCCATTAGTTGCCAGTGTCCCATCTAACCTGTGCTGAGGGAGGCAAATCACCAAATTTATCGTCCCCTCCTTGCCAACCGGAAGCCCAGAACTTTAACACGCATGCCTGTGAGAACTTTGAGTAACTTAACCTTTACGTGTCACAATGAAAAGTATGTCTGAGTTGACTTTATCGGTCAGCGTAATGGAATGTAACCACGTGTTTTACGTAAGTTCGAGTTTCGGAACATCAGTTCTGTCGATTTATTAAAGCCTGGTTGCTACGTGTTACAGTTGTTTATAACCATTTATGTAAAATCGAATAGTACACAGGTGAACTGTGCAGAGTAGGGAATAAACGAACTGTAATAAATTGTTTAATGAAAAATTTTTTCAAAAAATATGTGTTGCCACACTTAAAAATTGGTCTGAGTTTAACTAGTTATACATGGCGAGGACCGCTTAGGAATTGGTTAGATCGTGTGGAAATTTCGATTGGTAAATCAACAAATAACGTTTCTTCCAAAGGAGTATTTGTGAAAACGGTCCAAATAAAGTCGTCTTTATTCAGCCTCATCCTCAGACATTGTTTACATTGAGTACGCGTAATACCCAGGTACTTCGTGTCCACACGGAACACAATGCATACTTACACAGATTGATGGTATCACGGTACCAGTGTTTTACAATGTCTACCGTTCATTCATCACCCCCTAGGTCAGTTTTCTTCCTCTTGTGACTTTGATTGACTTATGTAGCTAAATTGTAACTCCATACCATGATTTTTCCATGTTGATACGAAGAGCCCCTTAAATGTTCAAGCTGACTGCTTTTTAGGAGATAAAATTGAAACGAGATTCGCAATTCACTATGTACGTACTTTCATGAGCACGCACCCCACGACTAAAGTTATTCCCACTTTAGACCGAAAAGTTCTACATGGCATAGTTTTCGCTTAGTGCTACAAACCAAAGATAGCGTTTTTGGGAATGTCTTATAATCGTTGCACGATAAGAAGAGTATAAGATTATTATGTTCACGTGCGACTGAACGTTCACCTGTCGTGAAGAAAAGGCCTGTTATTAGCTTGACTTTAAACTTATCTGCAATCCTGAACAACGATCAAAATTCTTTTTCTTTTCTCTATTATAAACAAGGCAGATTTGTCAGTAAACGGACGGTGACCAGCTGACGAACAAAACAACCAAATCAAGAGCTAACGTTATTTTTTCCTGCATTGTTAATAAACAAGATTAGCCATGAAAATAACCTTTATTGATCTCGGTGGCAGCTCCTTCAGCATAAAGTTGATCTCAGGGGTCCGCAGTCAAAGAATGGACAGCTGTTTCTTTCTGGTTTGTCTTTATCAGCTTGTTGCATTCCAGATAAATCTATACACGCCCTATGAGTCACTTGTCGGGTGGCAGTTCAAACATTTAAGCAATAAACCAATATGACAGTTAACCGGTTGATAGAAATTATTTAAATTGCTTTCCTGCTCTCGTCTTACAGGACATGACTACGACTGCCCGGTTTGGTTGGGGCTGATAAGAACCAACTTGAACCAGGCGGTTTACCATTTTACTCATCGGTCGTTGATAACAGGTATTTCGAACACGTTAGCTTGAATCCTTCTGAGATCAAAGTGGACATATCTGATAGCTAACAGGGCAACCACAAGTGACTGATTATTTTAATGGAAAAAGCAGTAAAATGTAAAAACTGCAAATAAGTAAGATAACTCTGAAACCGGAATTTGACCCGACCTGTTAATTGATTTCAACCTGTTGAAATATCAAAACTTTTAGCATCAACGCTGAAAAAATACTTCATAAAATGTGAATTTTATGTAAGGACAACGGCTAAAACAATAAACATATTCATTGGACGTTTGAAGCTGTTATGGAGAGTTGAACAATTTGACAATAAGCTGATCATGATTTGTTCTACCATAACAGTCTTCGGCGTCCATACACAAACAGTGCATTCAATCAATCTAGTTCCCATCCGATATGAGGGTTTTTTAACTTTTGTCATTCTATAACAACAAGTGGATACTTTTAACTGGGTCCGTCAAGTTTCACGTTAATCTGATTGAACTCTTTAGATTGATTCGTTATAAATGCATCGGAAAGTTGCGACCATCAATTTTGTGGCGCCCCATGGTTGACATGGCGCCAGTGAGCAAACATTCGGTGAAGTTTTCTATTATATGTATGAAAAATCGTTCTAGTTTCTTGCTATACAATGTTTACTTTTTAGAAGGGTGGATTACTAATCGAACAATTTTGCTTCGTCATCAAAACGGTAATCCATCAATGTCTACAATACTACTCCTGTTTTGTTAACGAAATCATTTTTGTGTTCGCACGCACGACAGGCGGGTTATTTTCTCAACGCAATAATTTGATTTCTCTGGAGTCTGTTCACGGTTTCACGTGATGTAGGTCAGTATACGTGGCGAAATTCCTTTGCGTTGCGATAAATTACATTTTCTTAGCATATAGTCGGTGGTAGGTGATACAAATGCATTTTTCTTAAGGTTTTAACTGAGAAAAAGTTGCCTAACATGCGACCTGGCTTCCCATAATTCAACAACAGGCTATATACAATGACTTCAGTTGGAATCACAAGTAGTGGTGGTTAGTAATTCAGCGCTTTAAATAAATAAGCACTATTTCTATTTCGAATGGACTTATAAAGCCTAGCTACACGGCTTTAATCAAATGAGTTGCACGAGGTATGAGGATTATTTGTTACCTCAACACAATAGACCTATTCAGGGTATAAATGCACAGTCGTGAGAGGTCCATTATTTTGGTAAAACGTTTTCATGCCTATAATTTAGATAAATGCAGATAGAATGAAGTAGTTTTTTCGACTGAAAATATGCTAGTGATCCACACTCATTATGCCAAATGGACTTGACGGATTGGTTTAAGTGATTAGGTCGGATTGACGAGATGATCGGACTCGACCACCTGGGTGTTTGATGCAGATGAGGCGACCCTTATCGAGTTTGAACTCGACCACACCGAATGATACTCCTGGATAAGCGTAAACAGTCCGTCAGCAACTTGCGTAGCGTTTACCTGGAAATGAAACTAAATAGCAGACCAGCTGAGCCTGCATGAACGTGCATTATTTATTTCAGTTGGAGACACTAAAAGTCTATAGAAGTAAAGTGAACATGTAGTTGAGCTATGGAATGAGTGTTGTTACTTTTTACGGTAGGTGTCTTATTTCCGTTTTCAGCGGAGCTATCACTATGGATAACAAAGAACAGCGACAACAAAATACAATTATCTGCTATTTATGGTTTCGAGAAACCCGAGTTTATCAGCATACGCCTATGAGCAAGCTGCTTCAGGTAGTCAGTTTCATCCAGTTTATCAAACAGAAATTCTACGAAGTCATCTAAACATGAGTTCATACTATTTTTTACATCATTCACGAAATTAGATTATTCACTTTTATTACGGGTTCAAAACTAGTAAACCTTGTTCCCTCCTATGCATAAGTTGTCATTGACACACTTTTTATCTCCTCCGGGTCCTTCAGACGATAAGACTTGAATATGTCCAAAGACGTCATAGTTTTGTGCAATTCAGACTTCAAAAGAACGTTGGGAATAGGAGTACGGAGGTTCTTCTACCCATGTGTTATAAGAAAATCATAGCCTTTACTAAGATTGGCTGTTTTTATATTGTTAGTTAATGCACTAATGCGGACCATTATCACGGCAAAATATCAGCCGTTAATGGATCTAGGGGTGGTCTTATCGTCACTTCTTACTTTTGATGATAGTTTGCTGAAAAACTGAAAACATGCGCAGTAAGTGCTGCAATGTGGTGGCAGTTTTCATTCTTTTATTAGGATTCCTACATTGATGTCATTGAGTTTTATATGTTGCCTAAGAAATTCTGTCCCATAATCCACGTGAGTATCTGTTATCGTAAACATAACGTCAAGGGATGACACTCACTTTCAGGTCTAGTTTAGCAGCTTCAAAGTTTCAAAATGTCCCGCTAGTTTTCTTTCAACCACTTCCGGCAATTCTCCGAAAGATTCTTCAGTCAAGTAACCCAGTAAGCAGTAGTAACAGTTAAAACCCTTGCAAACTTTAATCCTCCACCCTTAATGTGTTTTCTAAAAAAACGTATTACAATTTAATGAACAACATTTAACTTGTTCAGTCAAGTCGTCGGAAAAGCCACGTCATTTTATCTATTTTGTTCTCAGATAAACAAAGTAGAACCAGTAAGTAACAAGTGGCACTCACCGTTTTCTACGAACGGTAAACTTTTCTAGCTCGACTCAACCGGTGTACAATAAGGAATCGGAGACCTATACGAAGTGTTCTACGCTTATTGGTCAATTCCACGCACAGGCTGCGTCCAAATTGCGCTATACCTACCGGCATAATTGGTTTTCGGATATTTACACATAGAGAAAACTTGCCAAGTGCTACTCGAGATGATTTGATGGAAGAGTTGAATTACTTACAGATATACAATAAGTAGAGGTCAATTGTCTACGATTGAGATGTTTTCAATTATCTAACTCTTGAACGCTAGAAAACAAGTTGTGAATTACTTCAAGTTGCTAAACTTCTTTTGGTTCAACGAGAGCAAATTATTTGTGGTCAATGAAGACTGGAATGGTTTGGTAAAATTTCCCGGATATCTTTAAATTATACATAGGAATTCACTTTTAGACAATAATTGTGAATCATTTAAGTAACCATTTAACCAGTGCTATCATATCAGCTCTGTGTTATAGAACACAATTTCTTGTGACAGGTTTTAACGGTAGAGAATTTTTACTTAGAGCACATTTTGTTTGTTGTTATTCTGTGCACAGTATGTGGGGAAATTGGTTTCCGTTAAACTGAATATTTAATTTCTGATCAATCTTCCACTATCCACGAATAATCCTCCATCTTTTGACCTTGCAGACAGATATGCAAGTAAAAACTAACTTTCACTTCCATTCAAAGGAAATGCAAGGGAAAACGAAGTACTATATCAGATACGCAAGCTGAATCTTAAAACTCCTACTTCGTGTTAGACGTGGGTTATTTCTCATATGAAATATTGCTTTTCTAAAGTGCTGTTCTACCCAACCAGAGTCTCGTTAATTTAATTGGACCACACAACGGCATGTCATGCTCGCAATTGCACGCTCGGATATGCATGAATAAGGGCCATTCTTGCTTGGTAACCAAAAGAGACGCTTTCTAAGAGCCTTAAATCATTCTCTCTGGTAAGTGCTTTGTTTACAGTCCCATTGAGACTGGTAGTAACCAAAACGATGAGTTTACCCAGTCAAGTTACCGCTTTGGGCAATTTGGTGTTTAACGAATGATGCATGTCGTTTGTTTCTCTGTTTAGAATGTTACTCACGTTTGGAAAATATGGAAAAATATTCCATGGTAAATGTCACGGATTATTGCTAGATTAGCTTAGTTTTAAAAGTAATTCATCTGAATCCACAAAAATAACGCGATAACGAATAACTCACGACTTGGATTTAACCATATGAACAGTATAGTTTCCAAACAAAGTTCCTTTCAACCAATATGGATTGCAATAATTTGACAAAAAACAACTACACTGTCTTCACAAACCAGCTTAATATACAGTAATACAGAACGAATCTTGGGCCATGATTTGTTCACTGGAAATCAAATCGTTGCCCGCGATACTGGTAGGTGGAAAATAGAACGAATATTTTGATGAAGGTTCCTTTCTTCCAGATGTAACCTAACGGGAAGCACAGAGAGTAAGTTTCAGAATTGTGGTTGGAGTGATATTTCTGTTTTTCCATGCTGTAGTTCGCATTACTTCAAAAACTGTCAATTAACACCATGGAAATTTTTCTGTTTAGATTTAAACTAGAGCTTATTATATGAACTGAAGAAAATTGTTCGAATTTCGACAGTTTCACGTAAATGTTTTTATAGATTCGTTCTTCATTTTGTTACGCAATGTAGACATTCATATACATTGTAGTCCTCTGAAATATAACTAGTGATTGATGACGCCATAATGAAAACTGAGCTTTCAGAATTTTGAAATTTGTGAAATTACTAAAAGTCACCATTTAGGTTGTTTTGGTTTACTCTAAAAGCACGCGATTTAATTAATATATACATGAATGTTAATTTCCATTACAAAACTATGGAACAGTACTAGGCAACATACACCAAAGTTTATTCCACGCTACTTTTTCGATGATCATAACAGTTATCCTCATTGGAAAATCTTGGAGAATGGTCCCAGTTAAAAGAATCTTAAGTGATTCAAAAGAGGTAGCTAAAAAGCGATATGTCTCATTCCTCTTCAAGGTTTCTGCGCACCTGAAGGGAAGTGGTGGCCAATTCAATAAGTAAAAAGCACAGTAAAATCGAGGCTTCTCTTCTTTTTCTTTAAATGTATATATGCACATGAGTAGAGTTTTATTGGTAACTTTGAGACAGGATGCTGCACAACTGTGTACTTTGAACGTTTAGCATATTTTCATTACAACTTCCGTTGTAATGCCCTGTCTTGTTGTCAGACCATTAAAATAAGCAAGGATGGCGTATTTGTTCTGATACACAAATGAAACCGATCACTCCCTGGGCAGAGTAGGGTGTCTCTCAGCGAATTGTTTCATTTAACTTCCATCTATATAAAAATTGTTGTGTTATCGCAGAAAGGATTCCTGGCAGTACACTGTGTTCATGTATATGCATAAACGTTCAGCGTTTTGAAGTACACCTATGATCGGAGTCAAAAAGTTGTTCGTTATAAAAATGCAGGGTGTTCTTTAAAACTCTTCGGGGTTGAAGTAACCCAAAGGTAAGTTTCACAAAATTGTCCCTTAAGCTACAAACGCTTCTTATGGCCGAGCAGTGTTCACAACAAATCAGTGGCACATACAAGACAAAATGCTTTTGAATGTGACGTTTACTGGTTTTTGCGACCTAGGTCGGAACGCAGTCGAAATGTTGCTTACAAGGAAATTGAAAATATTTTCATTAGTACATGACTAGTTCTAGTATGTGGTGTCTCCGACTGACCTGGTCGTGTCATGAACAGTTACTTCTACTAGGTCATTTGGGGACAGCTGGTGTGCTATCTGTCAATACTGGATCCCATTACTTCTGAATGTGTGGTTGTAGTTATTATACAAAGAGTATTATGTTTAGCTTTGAACATCCCTCACAGCTGGCATTTAAATTTATCAGAAGACAATTAAATCAACCGTTCCATGCTAATTCAGTAGTGCAGTTGTTATTTTCCTCGGTTTCTAGTCACTAGTTAGCTACACAAGCCAATGGCCAACTGATCACTACTTAGGAGATTTTTATCCCCGGTTTCGTTTCGATCAAGGTTTCGCCGCGTTTGTATCAGGTTTATTATGAATTTACTCACACGACACATATAGAAATAAGGTGGATACAACTCAATGAGATCAAAACATTTACCATCAACGGTAACCAAGCCAGTATTAGTCTAGCAGGCATTCATTTCGTCGGGCTTAATATGGGTGACCCAGATGAAGTGTTACAAAGCAAAACAAAAACACTTTTTTGGCCAACCGCTTGTATGTGTTCTTTTGGTGGGACAGTTAATTTGACTGCGTAGGAAGTCGCTCAACGTTGTACACTTGGAGGACATGCGGTTGTATTCCGTGTCACATGTACCTGTGTTCATAACATCCATGCTACAGTGCAACCTTTGATCGTTCGGCTTGAAGCACACTTGCGTTTGGGTAATGTTATGATTGGAATGGCGCAGATCTGGGTAAACTTTGATGAGTGCAAAAGTCACATACATCAGCAACTTTTTAGGTATGATGGTACCACAGCCTGACTGAACAAGGTATATGGGTAAGTAGCATCCCCAGGGTTTGGATACTGTGGTGCACAAACCGTAGAGGCTACTGGCTGATGAACTCTGAGGGGTTGGGGTTTACAACAGCGCGACAGAAGACGACAAACGAACATAAGTCTGAGATTCTGGTGTGCTAAGATCACAATTTATGTAGCTAAATGGAAAGTTGTGGTTGCGTCATACTGTCTTCTCATTGAAAGATCAATGTTATCTCTTTTCCATGGAGTTCGTGGACCATCAGCTGGTATGCAATGTGAATGATTTCAAAGAGCATTACAAATGAGATCAGACAGTGTCTCATGTTCGAGCGCATGCACAATTTGTTCGCGATAACCATATACCTGCCCATACATGCTCGATTTCTTTACACTATTTAAGGCAGGTTTTCTTAGTTTTGAACAGTCTAACATGGTGACACAGAAAAATATAAAGGTAAACCAAACTGTACTAATGATAGTCAGTTTACCGGAGACAGCCATTCCGTGGTAGTTATACTGGAGTGATGCATATGGTAACAAGTGTTGACGAGAGAAGCTCTGACATAGTCTTGCAGGGTTGGATATAAGTCAATATGAACCCTTAAGCGTACTAAGTTATGATGGAGTCTTAGGAAATCAAGGGATGAAATAGGCGCAGATGGTGCGTTGTAGTGTGATGGCTTAATTTTTGGTTTGAGGTTTTGAATATAGTTGCCGTGTTTGTCGGATGACATCAACAGGCTTCTGTCATACTTCAGGTACTTTGTAACAATGCGAATTTTGAACAAAACAGGTAGAACACGAAAACTGGTAGATGCAAGCATTTCGTATTGACTCATCAGTACCAAATTTACAATAACATGAAACGGTGTTTTATATCGAACAGTTAGGGGTGGGTAGGATGGATAGTTGATTGATGGATTAGAA
>JTDE01000764.1:29961-60318 GCA_014338405.1 Paragonimus skrjabini miyazakii
GATTACTACAGTCCACATTACATGCAAAGTCTGCGCATGAAAAAGGTTCTAGTGTATTTGTCTACCGAATCCATACAATAGCTAACTTCGATGGTGAGCACTAGTGGACAGGAGAGTGATTGTATGGTGGAGCAGACCAACACGCATTCAGATGGTATACGGCGGTTCCTTTTTGTGAATGAAAACTTGACATATATGTAGGGTCCTATACTATACTGGTGAAAAAGAAGGTCCAGCGGAAGTGTTTTTAAAGCAAGATCACATATTAAAGACTATTGATCGATACCACACATTCATCTGATGAGTCAGAAAATGCTTTCGAACGTCACTTATTCAATGTAAGGCTGGTTTGACCCTCTAGCAGGAAAACAAAGCAAATGACGTGTTGTCAGATAAACAGGAAGAAACTGGAATATGCGAATCAATCCTAAGGTCGCGTGATTTTGGCACGACGTCGAATGGCATTCAACTTCACTTCCGCGGAAATATAAAATCATGAAACTTTTCTGATGCGTATATTTATAATTAATACAACACTTGGCCAGTAGTGACCGAGAACAAAAGTCAGATAATAAATAATTGTGAAGGAACTTTTCAAGCGATTTTTCTGGACAACCTTTTGGAGAGGGCAAGGAAATATTTGCATTCTGTCTCTTTTCTTTACACTGTATTAGACATTCTACAATACCCAATCTTACAGGCGTGTGCTTTTTAGACCCACCTGGTTTATTGATGAACTGTCTGCCGTATAAATGCCCAGCACGGCGGACATCCGAACACCAAACTTGTTAACCTCAGGCATTGAACCCTTGGCTATTTTTGATGGTCACAAACGCTTTCTATTTTATATTGTTCAGATGAAGTGCTCCACTTGGCTGATCATTTTACTCCACCTTATTGTGTCGAAATTAATGAGGTTGTTAACAACGGTTTTAACTACACTAAGACAAATAGAACACTTTCACTCATTCATTCTCATGTGTTTATGTTTATCATCTCCTTCTCATGTCTTGAAGGCCGCATCAAGCTTGGCACCGTAGTCGATACAACAGTAAACGGTCAGTTACTGAGCTTCGGTACAAACCAGTTAGTAAAGTCACCTCACCCCATCGGCAGTGGAATACTTACCTTGAAAACTGATCACATAGTGTACACCAATCAACGAGCAATACTGAGAACTCGCTGATTACCAAACTGTAAGAAAGCAGGCAGGATTGGTGGCACGGACCAAGCTCGGTTTCATATAGTTTGCATGAATAATTTTATAAATAAGTAACGACATGTGAAGGTTGGAATTCTGTTGGTATCCCGTCTGGATTTGGCTATGCTTGTTTTGTTCCTATTGAAAACAACCTACTTAAGCAGCTTGTTTTACTCAAATGCTTATCGCGAAACATCCAGTGTTACGTCTGCGCTTTATTCTGAGTCGCCACACAATTAAAACACTGGTATAGCTGAGTGAATGTGATTAGACCTAGCTTTCTTTGAATCACTTGTTGACCTCGTATTACGGTAAGATTCACTTACAAAACGCTTGAACTCTGATGGTTCTAGGTAGTTTTTCAACCACTTCGCATCCAATTTTAATGCTTTATAATTATCGGTCCGAAGTTGTTCCGCGCATAGGAACGCTTATCGTGTATTAAGCTTGCGCATTTTCAACGAATGTCGTTTGGCGGTTGAATACTGACAAAAACAGCAGAAAGTCGCCTTAGTTGTCATTGTTTCGCGCACTTTAAAGATGTCTTCCTGGAAACCTCAAGCGTGTTTGAAGGTTCATTAATTCCGTCTCAAAACACACCAAGCACCAAAAAACCTTCACGCAGGTGCAAACAAGTTGAACAATTTAACAAAAATTAAAGAATAAAATAATTTGCAGATACTTGTGAGCACTTTGTTTTATAAGTTAGATATTGTCCAAACGGTCGTACAAAGGGTTCGTAAGAGTTTTCAGTGGTAGGCTGATATTACAGACTAATGGCCATTTGAGAAGACCAGGTAAAAGGTGCGCCTTACTTCGGTATTATTTAGGTGTGAAAGTCGCGGACAATCTGTGTTATTAAATCATTCGCGAGTGATCGTTATCTTACTCTGTCATTTCAAGCTTCGACTAAAGCACTACAGACACTTGTATACAACTTGAGGCATTGAGGTCAAACCGATGTTTGAAGTGATGAATAGAAGGTCAAACTATGCTATGATTGAAAGTGGAGGCGTACGAAGCGAGCGGAGTAAATGACATCGACGTGCGCTCTGGGGTTACAGCTTTACATAAGAATCAATCCAGTGAGTGATGGAACAACGGATGGCATTCTCCTAAGTTGACGAAAGCGGCGGCGAATAAATTGTCACTATCATGTACAACTCATTTTAACCTGCAATTAATTCATATAACAGCAAACCTATGGAAATGATATTAAACGCGACGCAGCACAGTCCAAATATTTTATTAATTTTTGTGCACACTGTTAAAATATGTAGATTTTATAATGGTTCAGTGTACTGATGTTCTCTGCAATTTGTAATGGCTTGTAACGGTTGCGCCTATTCAGTCAGTTAATGCTGGTTGATAGATTCCAGTGTGCACACATCTGGTCATGGATTAATACGTAAGTAATTAGCTTGACGATGGAGTCAAGTCTAATCCGGCCACTAATGTCAGTCGATAAAACATAGGTTAGACAGTAATATGAATCTTCTTACGAATAAATGATTGTAAAGCTTTGGTGTTCTCAATTAACTCAAACTGGCACATTGATCAGTATTAGGGTTATTCTTGTGGTAAGAAATACACATAGTTAGCCCACTTTTTACGGGTTGAACATCAAACAGAAACATAGGTCATAAACATATCAGCCTTGAGTCACCGATTTCCATTTTTAGGCTATTGCCTAACTATTAGAACATAACTCGTCGTTATACCTGTTTTTGCTAATGTTTATCATAGAGAAATGTCCTTACTGAATGATTGCTGATTTCGTAATAGAATGGACATTTTCGGTTATCCCATTCCAAAACTGACTACTATACTTGAGATTCAATCTTATCAGGTTTCACCACTAGTGTATAACTTTGTCAAGACCGGGATGTGAAACCCTGGTCCATGCTTGTAAGACAACTGAACTGTCCAGTGTATCTGTGAGTTCACAATAAGTACCACCTAATTATCACACCTACAAGCTCAACCACATTCACCAGCAAGTAATGCTCGGGTTGTTCAATTATTTGGACTGATTAACAGCAATCAAAACTCTTCCCAGCGAGTGTAATTAATTCCGTGGTTTCCATTTGATTTAGAACTCCTTAGCATGATAAACAAATGAGATTAGTGGGCCAATGACTGTCCCTGGTTAAGATGGCCACAGAAAACAAATATTACGCGGGGGCTGATATGGCGCACTGTTTAGATATGATAATTCGACAGCGCTCAATTTCAGGGCAATGATTTGATGTCCAACATGGTTGCTTATTAAGAATGTAGAGTGGAGCTGACATTCTGATCGTAGAAATGCTATACATGTTTGACAACCCCTAACAAGAATGAAACCTAAGGGTAATGCTTAGTTACGGGAAGCAATTATTGAAGGTGCATCTGAACAAGAAGGCCCTCTCCAAATATGCACACCCTTTAAGCCTATAACAATCAAATTCTCTGCAACTTATCAATGGAGATGATATTATTCAAAACCCACGTTATGAATTTGTGCTTGGGATACACACTCCTACCTCATCGGTTTGTTTTCTATTACAGTTCCCTTTACCGGTTCATTCAGAACCAAACACAGTTGTTACAATATGTCATGAGCACAACATGGCATATTTTATTATTCAGTTACTTATCGGTTATTTCCCTTGTCCATACATGAAAACTTTTTCGCATATTTCTCAGCTTAACCAGAAGAAATGACTAATTTGACATTTGATGCTGCTAGTTAAGTGTTGGAATTTTGTGGCATACGATTCATCATCTTACCCTACAGACAGGTGGCTTCGAGTTCGACCGAATTCGATCACACATTCTGTGGGCCTAGCATAACGCTACTGTATTGTGAAATTCAGCAAACTGATTGTTTTCCCACATTAAGTATAAGGATTTTGACCAAGCTATTGGAATGTTTCCTCATCCTTCCTATACCACTAGCATCACAGAGGGTAAACTTTAACTCAGGTCAATCCGGTTGACGTATGAGCGTGCGTGGTTAAGAAGCTGCCGTAGATTGCCTACACACACAAAGTTAAATGTGTGTCCTATAAAACTCTAGGATTAACTAAGAGAAAAAATGAGATCATGCTTGATTGAGTGATTAGAAAGTTTGCTCTTAATAAGATAGAAAAACGAACGTTGTGCCTCACAGTTTACGAAAATTTCCTTATTGTTGAATCATCTCAGGGAAGCAGTGTTAACAAGGTAGTAAAAAAACTTGTGTTTTACTTTCATGAGCAATATGAAGTGATGTGCGAAAAATAAGAAATTTAAACTATGTTGTATCTACTGAAGAAGTTAAAACATTTTCACTGTTGTTTTGCGTTTATATAATGCACTTTATATGCATAACAAAAATTTTGTTACCATCGCTTAAGAAGTGCCTACCAGCACCCCGCTTACTATAGATTCAATGTAAACAAGACCTGCTTTATTTCGTCCTGTGTTTCATCATTCCAACACCCTTGTAGGAATAAGTGTCAGGCAGTTAGATCGAAACAGCTTGCGGGTCAATTAATCTCACTATCGTACTCGATCCGTTTGGGTGGAAGTGTTTTGTCAGTTCCTGTATGCTAAAAATACGTCAGGACGTGACCGAGTACTAGTCGTTTTCATTGTTTTCACCCTGAGATCACCTAACCTATATTTGTTCAGCAGTCATCATGCAGTGCAAAATAAATGAACCAAAAACTACATTGGATGTCCATCTGTGCCAAACAACGACCTTCGAGTGTCTGCACACTTTTTAACAGTTAATTGTGACTAATGCTGCTGAAATTGATATAATGATGACCAACTCAATACTCCTCTAAAATGTCAACAACTTTGGGACTCAAAAACAATGCCCGGAGAGAAAGAACATCCTGTTCAGGAAGTTATACTGTGTAATGGTAGATTCTGACCTTGAATTGAATCGCTATTAAATTTTCAGAGTGTCATGAAATTCGGACGGTCGTAACAAGAGTTCCACTGGCTTACTAACGGATAAACAACTTTTAATAGACCCGTAAACTATACATATGATAAGGGGTGTTAACCTTATTTTTACATTCTTAAATTTTTGACAGGAATTTAGGTTGACTACTACTTGAGGTTTCTTCCGTTGAAATAACAGTTGTTGTTCTCAACCTACCCGTGTGCAAATTTTAGATTATATGCATACTGACGACAAGTGAGTCAACAGATTAATAAACAGTAATTTTCCGTTTTTTCCTTATTGATTCATTTCTTTGGGTCTGTCTCCATCATTCAGCATGTGATCAATCCTACATTCCCGGGTAATGACTTGGTTTTGCGTGTGATTAATTGCTGTTGATGACTCATAAACGAAACTCGACATGTCAGACGGGGCACACTAACAAATACATGGCTGTTTTGGTTTTCTTGAGATGCAGACATTGCTCGAATCCGATTAAACCCGATTGATGTTGACAAATTACAGATGGCCGACCATTCGCAGTTTCTGCATATTGTTCCGCGCGGTGGGTCGCACACAGTGGTTGAAGCCTGCTGTGAATGGAGGTCAGACAAACAGGGCTACCCTGTAAAGGGAGCGCAAATCATTTCCCACAGAGAAAGGCGAATATTCAGAATGGTTGGTCTGTTTATGTTTCTAGCATGGTCGACCAGATGGACCGAAGATGTACAATAGCAATTTCAATATACGGATATAAATGAGATTTAAATGAAAGTAAGCAGCATGAGGGAAGTACCTTACTAACTGAAATGCTCTGTGGTGGAACTGTTCGCGGCTAAATTCCGAAATCGCAGTGCAGTAGAATGAACTCTGCATCACCATGTGCACTTTCTTAATCTCCACAGCAACTGAAGTCATTGGTGTCTCACCTGGTAAAACAATACACAATCATAGGTTGTTAATTCGTGCAATGGAGCTGAAAATGTCAATTCCCGTCTATACGACATTGTAAGCATGTATTCGGTCTCACATGAAGAATTAACCTCTGTAATAGAAATGTGTTTTTCCTGCGTTGGTTCCCTTGTCATAGTTTAATTTTTTGTTGAAAACAGCTGAGCACGCAGGGCATAAATAACAGAATAATTTTGCAATCCCGTTGTATTCATTGTAACCATGTAGTGGTAGCTATATCAGATATAGTTTTGTGCAGTCATATTAGAGCCGCTCGTTATTTTTTTTACATGCATCCCCTTTCTTCAATGACAATCTTTACATTTTACATCTTTGCATCTAGTCTGAAATAGTTGCCGAATGCCTGCTTGTGTTTCTTTGAAAACTGATGCTGTATTATAAACAATATCATTAGTAGGTTCCGTTTCCTCACAGACAAGTCCATACAAGGTCGGGAATGCTATGCTATCGATTGAAGGGGCTGTTTACTGGTCAATTGTGTCTTTAGTGTTAGCTGAACGGTGGAGTATTTAAGTGAGATGAAGAATAGGGGATAATTCATTACTGTCAATCGACTTATGATGAGTGGGTGATGGAAGTCTTGCAACCAAAGTGAACCACGCGAACAAAATAGTCAATCAGTTTCTTGTCGATTTTGCCGTGTGATGCTTCAAGGTAGCGAGAGGATACCGGTAAAGGCATTGGACCGTATGCAGTCAGACGACGAGTGCACTGAAGTCAAAACCTCATTTTCACAATAAAAGCGCCAGATCAGCGGGGCAGATACCTCATTTTAAAAAAGATAAAGGAAAGCCATTGGAGGTAACATGTAAGGGGAAGTAAATGAACACAGTCACTTCACATGGAACTATGAAGGAGTAATGGGGAAAAGCTCGGTGTGATCGGCCAAGATGGTATGGATTTCTGAAAATCTGGTTTACATTCGTTATATTCACAACGGTTTTTCTGTGATAGTATGTAGAACGAGTATTGTGGATAAACAAGTCATTTATCAATATCAGGTAAAATCGAGAGGTCAAATCCGTACATTAACACGAGCAATCCCTATGTATCCCTTAAGTTTCTTAATTGGTAACCCAAACTCATGGATTTTAAATGATACGACCTTCATACAAATCATCTCCCTTTTGTAATCTTGACTATAAATCTGTAATATGTGTTTGTTGGATTGGCTTGTTCAGCGCTCGGATTTGCAGACCGTCAAGCATACCTATGACAAAGTTTTGGAAAAAGACACAAAAAGGTGAGAAAAGATTTGTGTGATGAAGAAAGTGAAGATGGTAAACCAGCTGGATCGGCAAGGGTGGAAATGAAAGCTCTGGAATATTCATTTGTAACTACAACGGACCAATGCATTTCAATTACAAGGAACAAAAAGAAGTATTTTCTAGCGAAGCAACTATGTATGCACTGGGATCATGTTGGCCTTATTAAGATTATATACCTGCACATCACACTGCACACAGTATTCCTGCAGACTTGATCTCAAAGTGAACATGTATTCCCCGACTATCTGAAGTCGGGTATAGTCTCTTCAAAAGATGGGAGTGTTTGAAGCTAATACATGCAGAAGAGTCCTAATATCATTGTGCATACTACTTAGTGCTAGTCAAAGAATGGCCAGCAGGTTTGACGATTTCTATTATTTCGTTCGAAAGAATGATAGGTTAGTCGGTTGAATTTGAGAGGACGGTTATTGTTTCCTCTGGCGAAAATCAAATAATCTGGGCATCAATTACAGCCTACTATGGGTGAGCTCGTGCATCTCATCTCGGTCGAGCTTACCGACAGATCGAGGTAGCAGTGGGTGGAATTCACATCCATGACGTGACAAGGACATACACTACCATACACATCTATCAACAACTACGTTCGAGCATAAGTTTTCCTTTTGACAGAGGTTTGCTGACACTTATGTGACAGTTCGAGCGTTGTGCGTTCGTTTTACATCATTTGAAATTTTCCACTCTTTTAACCAGAACTCAACTCTCACCAGGTTGACACCTGGCCAAACAAGGCTGTCTCAATATACAAGTTACGGTATTTTGCAAACCTTCGGCAACATTCTAATTGGCCTGAAAAGTATTTGTTTTGTTTCATTGTTGTCTAATGCGTTTAGATGGATATATAATCAAAATTAAGCAACTTCTATGTTTCATGTGGGCGCTTCATTTAGGCTAGATTGTCATCAATTCACCGGCTATGGAGTGACCTTTGATCGATGTTGCAGATTATTTGCGGACTACATTTGATTGCTTGAAAGGACCTGGTTTTTATATTATCAACTGTGATCCGATATTCCTTTTTATACACCCCCATTTAAACGCTTCGTTTTGTTGCACACAACCAGATTCACACCAATCGCAATGTGGAAGCTCATCATACGACGTTTCATTTGAATGTTATACCAATTAAAACGGTATATTCTGGCAGTTAACAATTACATATAGATTGAACATCACGCAGAACTGATCGCAGCTATCGCATTCCCATAGACTTTCCAGTCAGCCCATTTCAAAAGAAAGCACTAGACTCTAGTTCCCCTGTCATTAGTGCTCGTCGGTAGTGTATATCCTCGCCACTGCCTGGACTAGAACTCTGGGCATGCTTTCATGAGGCAACCATGTTGACCACTGCGTCATTGACCTCATATTAGGCACCTGTGAATTATCACATGTGAATACTCAACCACTTTTGTTTGTGAAAACCAAAATCCCCTAATACTCATAAGTAACGAACAATTACGTCCGTGAAGTTTGTATTGCGGCGATATCAAAATTAAAAAGCATAAAAGCCATTCAAAAGGATTATGATAAATGTAAACGTGTGAGTTAGTGAAAGTAACACAATAATGAAAAATTCATTATGAGAGACAGAAAAACTTACGGTGGCAAACTAATGTGTGGTAAAAATTTGGATCACTTCGATGCACTGAACAGCCTCATTGAACGTTTAAAAAGAATTGTAATTCATGCCGCAGTTGTATTCAAGATGTTCACTCTCACTTTTTATCAGTTTAAAATAATATCCTATAGTTTTGGTGCATTTCAACAAGTCTGTTGTACTTCCACGTGATATACCGCTGTTAAACTTGTGTCTCACACTGGAATATAGCTTTGAGTGGAATGTATTTGTCACATTGTTATTTAATAGACTTCATCTACCGAATATCTTCACAGACGTAATAATGTGGAATGCGGTAAGAGTGAAAATATGAGCCCTTGGAAAGTTAAAAAGTCCCTAAATCTCACTTCTATCTCAGTTTAACTGCGAAAACAAGATTACGGCAAACGAATTCCCACCGTTGGTTGTTTGAATACGTTGAATACTGTATTAGAAACGGGCGAACCGTCAAGTTTTGTAGGCATGGTCTCGACAAGTGATATTTCTAGAAACCCCGATAAATGTAAATCGTCACATTGCTTTGTTAATCGGTATGTGATGCTACGCACTTATTGTCCGCGCCCACGCAAAATATGATTCTCGAAGCTGCTTTCAACATAGCATTAAAACAAAAGGCAGTTCAAATTTTAGTTTTGTTCACAGAAGTCAGTATTCTGTGTTAAAATATCTTCGGTCTGGTTTTGGTGTTTCCCACTCAATTCGTCCAAAATTATCGATCAGACTTCCTCTAACCTAACGCTTTAGAGCAAAGTCAGAAGACTAGCGCAGTGTTATGTAGCCAAGTCTGGGGTTCACAACTTATTTGCGAAGTCCGTAGGTCAGTTCCGAGGTAAACAGCAATCACGTGTATCAGGCAGAAACTCAGATTCTATCAAAGTTCCGAGATTAGTCAGGCCATATGGAAGTTAGTCATATTCTGTCACTAGTTACGTCGAACAAACGGCACACTTTTCTAAATTTGCTGTTTGAAGTGTTTGATGTTTGCTACGTTTTAGCTTGCAATGATACCGGAACATCCGGAAAGCAATAAAATAAAAATGCTCCCTATTTATCCTTTTATCTCTGCGTTTAAAAAAATATTTTGTTAAATTGTTTGCGATGTTGGGAGTTGTTCGACAAGGTTGACAGTAGTCACTACCTCAATAAAAAGAAATTCCAACAAGCAAACGTTATATACGACAGTTAAGTGATTGTTTTTCATTAAGTATATATTTACAAACTGCACCAATACATCATTTCGTGAGTAAAAAAAAACAGTTAAAACAGCTTGAAGAAAACGTTGTGCATGTGAAAAATGACGGTTCAAAGTAAACTCGTGAAACTGCATACATTATAAGTAATGAAATACAAGGTGAAAACCTCACTAAAAAACAGAATGTTAGAGATCGCTGATGCTTGAAACATACATTTCCAAAAAAATAGAACTGGATCTTTTGAGCTGTCACAGAAAACACCAACAACTAATAGTCGCCAACGTTCAAACAGAAAAAAAGTCGGTTTTTGCTTCAGCTGTTGTTCATCATCGAATTTCAAATAGTCATTTCAATATAAACTGTGGTCTTTTTGACTCAAAAACTTAAAGTGGTTCGCGACAGTCTTTTTGACAGAAGTCTAGGAATAACGGTAATACAATGTACGCTTGCTAAACTATCCTGCGATGACAAGTGTTTCTCAGTTATTTGGGACAACCAAGAATAAATTCAGAAAGACCTCTTGTAAAACTGAGTGGCTTTTTTAATGAACACTCCATTGCATTGTAAATATTAAAGTTCTCTGGGTAATCAAAACTGTTTTATTATACAGTTGACCTAACAACTTCATAAAATTTAACATGATAGTCTAGACATATCACAAGCTAATTTTTTAGAGCTAAAATAAGTGTAGTCCAGGAATAGTTATAACTATTCAAAGATCAGTTTTCTAAACTGAATTACCAAAACTGATAACAAAACGGTATTGTTTGGCGACACAATGTACGCTGACTGCACTTGTTAGCTGGAGGGCTATATATAATCCGATATATCTTCAGTTCTAGGAACTATTAGCGGTATCTGTAGTTTTTATTAAAACGTGTTGGGCGAATTCATGCACTGCGTATTAAAACGATATATGTCTGCAAAATACCCAGTATTTTACGGTAGAATTACTATAGAATTATATTCATGTTATTCTTTGTTCGGCGTATGCTGTGATTTTTTGGGCAATATACGATTACCCCAGTTTTGTTAATAGGTTATCTGCAGGAAATAATCGATAATGCCGGTATCGTTAATGCATATGAAGCTCGATTTCCGTATTAATGTAACTTGGATTTGCCGATTAAGATAAAGCTCATGTGGATACGACATTGTATATTGTGTAGTGTGCGTCATGAAATAAACAATAGCTTTTCAAATTTCTCTATTTATCTACACGTGATCGATGACTAGCAGCACTATTTGTTTTCTAATGAGAATGTTTGCTGGAACCAACCGTTGATGTGATTGTTACAACTCTGTTTCAACCCACATGTCATTTTTAATACATTCCGCAAAATGACCCGAATGTTAGACTACACAGGTGCTGTGCGACGGAGCAATAGAACTGAGCTTTTGATGCCTCGCAAAAGCAACAACGATATCCTTGTCCGATTCTCATGAAATTTTAGTATAACGAATGGATGTAGAAATTTGCCCAGGTGCAGCAGTTCATAGCAAAATGAATGACTTTTTAAATTATATGTAAATTTAACGCATAATAACCGAAATGTTCGGCTATCGTGAATATAATTGATTTCCTGTTTGACTGACAATTTTACTGTCAAACAGCATATATCTTTCAATCGCTTGACCAACAGTTCATTCAAAACATTCGTAGTTTGCCTCTACAATTTGGAAAGTCGTGTATTCTTCCAATAAATTTATCAGCGACATAACTTGAGCACTTCTGAAATTTATTTCTTCATCTTGTTTTATAAAGGTAAATACTGTTGGCAATTTTGTTTCAAACTTTTGTCATACCCCGACAGCATTCGGTGACCTTGAGGCGCAACTTCACTTTTAATCGTACATTCGGATAAAACGATCAGAACGTTGTATAAGATTTGTTGACGTAGAGGTCAGAGACAGAGATTTGCATAGCTTACTTCTTGAGCATATTTCGTTAGATCTCATTAGGTGCACACTGAAGTCCGCAGGTTTGTATAACAAACTTCAATGACGTTTCTAAATCCCGACGAAAAAAAACAAAAACTGGTTGGTGATATCCGTTTCGGATTAGCCTGTCACGATTCCTGAAGCCACGGGACGTTTGCATACAACACTTATTACGAGTGACTTAGGCGCACTGCTTGTGGTTTTACTCACACACCCCAAATTCAGTGTAGACCCGAAGGAATAAGACCCGAGAGGCATATGTGCAGTGGTCTTTAGAGTCCGACTGGCCAAATGACAGGCAAGTATGAAGTTGAAACTGATATCTATCTGGAACGAAAATAACAAATTCGAGGCTACGACTCAAGCTAGAAAGAAAGATAGTAAAAATACAAGCCAAGATATAGTTCACTAGGGGGATGCATATGATTTCATTTTAGATTGGATGAAGAAAGAGCGAAAAACGGAACCTGGACTGAAGAGCAAACAAGATATTCATAATGCAATACATCAACAAAAAGCTGAAAAATACATAAAATAGATAGCTACCGTAACAAGCTTTCTGGAAAGAACAGCGGGTGACCTAAAAACGAATGTGTTCGTTGGCTTATATGAAATAAAGGTAGGTATGATTGACAAACTTACGAAGGACAACTTAATGATCGTCCACTCGTTGACAGCGTACTATGAGTAAGTTGGTTTTCTGCCAATCCAACAGGACCACCCGATAACTGGCAGTATTGCTTGCAACACTATATGGTCATGTCAACACCACCTACGATTGTGATAATTCTTTTGCGTGTTCTGCGCCCCTTAACGGCCGCAAACCTGTCGTTCGCTGAACCTTCGGAAAATTTTCCTTTAGGTGCTCTGGTTCAAGGTTGTCCTAAGATCGACATTGCAGCGTGAACAAAGCAACGTTTCTGAATATCATCCCGATATCGCAGCTTTTGATCGTCAAGAGTTAGTTTACCTGTTTTCATTCACCCATCTAACAATTACTTCAGAATTCGCTCATCCGCCATTTTACGGACGTGCCCTACGGAAAGGAGTTGCTTGATTAGCAGCAGGCCATTAATCGTAATCGTTTCTTTCAGCCAAAATACCGCAGTGTTTAGAACCATGTTCAAAGATCGAATGCACAATGTAGACTCTGCAAATTCTACTTAATCACCATCCGAATTTTACTATTGTGCAACTGCATACAGAACACGTGGAAGTTTTAATTTTTCTTTAAACCACGGTTTTTCTAGACGTTTCTTTCAATACGTTCAATGGTGTTACTGGCCTTTACCACAAGAGATCGCAGCTGGCGGTCCACGGACGGAAATGTCAGCAGACTACTGTCAAAATACGGTAGCTTGTATAGTTATCCATGCTGTCCCCAGTGATAATAATTTCAGATGTAGACACAGTAACTCTACACTGAAAAGACTGAAAGAAAGAAAATGTCCCACCTCTGTTAATAACTCAACCAAATTTGGATGCTTCCGTCGTAGAAGTCTTGGTCGGTCGTTCAAATCCATCTTTGTTATTTACAGATAGCGCTGCACAATCTGTAACTAACAGCATGCGCACTATCAAATTATATAGCCGAACTGGAGTGCAGAAATATTGAGTATTTGGCAGGCGACCCTATGTGTTTTATTGTATTTGAACATTATTTTCAGAGTTCTATAGAACAGCCGTTGACATTACGGTCAACTAAAAACTGAACAGTCATTAGATAAGACACAACCCTATTATATGCGAGCGATAATGTAAATTCATCACAGGTTGATTTGTATGGTTGCACCTTTGCCTTCTAATCCATGTGCCGTAGCTCAAGTAAATTGACAGTCTCGGCATCTAAACTGAACAAGCACCATTCACAGTGGTGCACAGAATCAAAGGTCCTGTTGTAATCCATAAAGAGTGCACATAGCTGTTAGTTGAGTTCGCGAGACTTCTCCTAGATCAATCGAGCAGTTAACACTATGTCGATCGTACTGCGACTCACCCGACACCCACACTGCTTCTCGAAAATACTGACCTGCAAAACTTGTACACAGAGTCGACTCGACGGAATACTTATTAAGACTTTTCAAGAATACCTCACTGAACTAATGACCCAGTTGCCCTCGGTGCATTGCTGGCTACCCTTAAACAAAGGTACTATCAAAGAATTCCTGAACTCTTGAAGACAGCTTCCCGTTTGCAGATACAGTGAAACAACTGGGGCAGAGCATATTCCACAAGTGGCCAACGGGTTTCAGAAGTTTCTTCTGTAGACCCTTCTTCACTCAAAGCTTTTCCTTTCTGCTGTTGCCCGTTGGTTTTCTGCACCTCCGTTAAATCTGAGGGGAGAGCAAGTGAAACTCTGAGGTCTCGCTGTGGCGAGCAGTTCATGGTCATCCAGTCAATTGCGATAAACCTGGTTAGTAGGCGACCGAAGTGCCTGCGCCATAATGCCATGATATTCTGCGGTTGGATACTGGAAACATGAGGGTCACCGTCAACTAGGATTGTAGTAGACTGGACGGACGGACCAAAAATGGTCTTAATCGAGCCATATAACTATTTCTAACGTCCGCGGCTGTGGTAGTCCTGAATTAACTCACCATGCTTTTCCGCTAACCGTCCGTGATTCTGTGTGGCTGTTTGGTGAGTTGATGGCAAACTCCTAAAAGTCCCTCATCGGACCCAACTGTCTGGGTTCAATATGGAAACAACAAGCGCTTACTTTTCTGCCGTATTTAGCCGGATATATTTACAGTTATCGTTAAAATGCTTGGAGCCTTGTTGATGCTGAATGCGGATTGTCTCGATGGCAACTGCTATGATTTCTCTTGCGAAGTTTTGACACAAATGTTCGGAGGTGCTTGATACGGGAACATCATCGAGACGAAAGGCGACTGCACACTAGACTACAACCCCATCTTTGAGTCAAGCTGCGGTTTCACGTCTACTTTTTTCCGTTCTATGTTAGATCGTCTATCACAAAAGAACCAAACAACCTTGTCCTTAACAACCTGTGAACTGTGCTACATTCAGCACCACACATTATCCGCGTGATACGGACTTCACCAGTATCATTCCCTAAGGATTCCACTTGGAGCCGTTGACCGAAAGGTCTGACTAATTTTACAGTTAGGGCTGAAATCATCCCCGGGATTAATTGAACAGGGGATTGAAAATTTAGCCTGATTGCTGTTTCGCACACAAATTCTATTGTAGGCTACATCAAGCTTTCCAAAAATTAGTGCGTTCTTCTCGACGGTACAGGAGAACAGGCTGGTGATCACAGTCAACCGATGGGCCACCGGAATATTGTCTCTTTGATAATGCCTTTTCTAACTCTTCTTCCGGTACACGGAAGACAGAAGTGTTACGAATATAAATACAGTTCTACCGTATCCCAACTACCTAAGCACTCCTGCTCGGTGAGTAATTCGACGTACAAACTTACTAAATCAGCTGCTTTTTGTCTGACTGCTCCTCACTGATCTATCTGACATGTCTGAACCTGCAAGTACCGGTCAAAATCAGCAGAGTTCTTTAAATCGAAACAGGGCACAAGCCTGACCACCAAACCAAGGTAGAAGGAAAGGTCAGGAAATGAATGACCACAAACAAACACGCCAATGCTCATCAGTTAAACTGGTAACCTCGTATTTATGAACGATTCTGTCTGTAGGCGGGGGTTAGTTTGGCTTGTTCATTGCTGTCACCCTCGCGAAACGGACAAGCCTTCGTTTTTTGCTGTGCAACGTATCTAAAACCCTTCTCCAGGTTTAATTGAGATCAACACTTCCATAAGTGTCGGGCGTTCGTTGATACCGCTTCTTCTTGACTTGCCACATTCTGACAATGGTCCGGCATTGTGATATCAATCGGCGTTTTGCGAACCCACATGGGAATGCGTTCGTTGATTAGATTACGCAACTGTCGCCCCATTCTTCCCACGTAAATGACCTGGCACTCAGACGATAACTCGTGAATGAAAGATTTGCAATGGTAGCTGTTTTATACGGTGGTGTTTAGATTTCAGTGGTGGTGAACATCATGATCAGCTATCGGAGTCTCGTAATAACAGCTCCGTACTGGGGTCTACCTACCGAGAACAAATTTCGATCGCATAGTACCTGTACCCTCATAATTTTATGTCGATCCAGTACGAGCACAGTCTAGCAAGAGCTCTGTTTTAACGTGCAAAACGAATCTGTTTATGAGAAATATTGACAAGAGAGAGATCCCTGTCGAGATTTACGCTTATTGTCTATCAACATTTATCCAAATTCGGTCAGAATATGACAAGCCGAAAACTGGTGTCATCGACCGCAACACAACTGTTGACATGTCGACCTCAAGTGAAACTAATAGAAGCCTTTATGGTGCTTTACGCTAGAAAATATCGAAAACTTCTCCGATTCGCAGAGGTGATAGCAATCAACTCACTGCTTTCAGAGAGACTAGTTCATCAGTATCAGATTGCCACGTTGACTGGTGCACATTGATATGTGCATGGTTATTGGTTCTGTTGTTTTGCCCCACAAATTCCACTGAAGATTAACGTATAAATCCGCGGACCGCAGCATGTACTTGGTGTGATGCAGCAAAGTGTGCTCGAGTAATGAGCTGCACAATGTCTGCTTCTAATTTCTCCGTTCAATATTTCTTATGGAAGAGATGTACGGTGACGGCAAAGAATCGTGACATTGTAGTTTGTGTTGACCACTGAAGTAAATGCATTTTTGTAAAAAAAATGTCTGGTCATAAGACGTAAAGTAATTCATGTTAACCGTTCCTAAAGCTGGCCGTGCAATAACATCAAAACTGCCTTCCGGTTATTGAATAATTTACCGTTAGTCTTCATACATCAACCGTTCCGTCCAACTACCTGTGTTTGAACCATTATCTGGAAAAAGTCAACAACATCTGGCATGATGCCAGGTATACGGACACCCCGTTTGCATCTCTTCTGTTGCTGCCACAGAATTAGTGTTATCAATATAGAGCAAGCAAGCATACTGACGAAACGGAAGAATGCGGGTGTGCTAAGCAAGCCCAATTTGTTGCGGATTTACAAACAGTCTCTTAGATGATGCAACATGATACCGATGAAGAGAGTTTTGTTGTGTTCAAATGATCATGAGTAGTTATGTGAAGGCGTTTGGCTTATTAGTAGATGATTTGCACCCCCGTAGGAAATTTCAGGCTTTGTTCGGTCCCCAGAAGGTAGGTGATATCAAACGGTCTCGTGTTGCAACATCTAATAGACTGTTTCTAAGTGTGCAACATACTGAGCTTGCTTAGCACACCCGCATTCTTCTGTTTTGTCAGCATGCTTGCTAGCTGTATATTGATAACGCTAATTCCCTGAGAGTAACAGATGAGATGCAAAAGGGGTGTCTGTGTACCAGACATTTTAGGTTGTTTTCTTAGATTTTTCCAGATTTACTACGAGAAAAATTTGCTTAAAGTGATCATTCACCACCCCGCCATTCGAATTTCGGTCCATCGCCAGGTGTCAGCCGTTGACGTTCAATGTGTTGAGCTCACTGGAGTTGTTTTGAATACAATGTAATATCGAGTAGGTGAATAGAAGATAATCAGTAATGGGTGAATAGTTGATCAGAACCACAAAACAATGACGAACTGCCTTGTCTACCGTGGGTGAGTGAACGTTCAGGTCATTAATGTGGACATAGTAAGTTTCAAATGATGACCGTCTTTCACAGGTTAGACTAGGCCCAGTCATCTGGTTATTCAGCAGTGTATTACATCTCGCCATGGCGGTTTAAAGAACGACATGTCAACAATAGTTAAATTTGTGGTATTTGCCAATATTTCCGAACAGTTACTGATAACACATTTGAAGGTTTTTGCTGCTTATTTACTGCCAAATAGGACAGGAACTTGGGCAATTGTACGGCTGAGAGTGACTTTCAATAGCAGTACTCGGAGTTTGGTTCTTTGAACAATCCCAAAGATCGTAATCAAGTTTGAGTCTACAACTTAGAAAACAAGAATGATCACAGAGTGGTTGCGGACAGCAGTTGTTACTTGTGGTACAAGAACGCCGATATCCAAGTGTACAACTGTATTAAAAAGATAGCGCTTATCACTAATGGACGTTAACAGTAAACGTAGCGCTATAAGTTGTAATCTGACTGGTTCAGTGCAGAACAGTGAACTTTACAAAAATGGATAGGTATGAACATGCAACTGTTTGTTGAGTTCTGATGTTCTGTTTTTAAACGATACGGGATTGGGCCACTGGTGCAGGTTTGTTCATGCCGGTCGCAGATCGCCTCCAGGTAGGCAGATCAAGTGCGTTGAATCTACGCACTGAAACTGCGCTCTCAAGAGTCTGGATGTAAGAAGGCGCATCTCATAACTGGGTACCAAAGACAAATAACTTAATGTTGGTCGATCGATCTAGTTTATGGTGTATTGGTTTATAGTATTCCACTGAGCGAATCGGGCTGCAGCTATGAGGAGGAACGTCTGTGCGCTATCTGAAATGTAATGCGATTCGTTTCAAGCGCCCGGTGACTACACATGACCGTCTCGTCCGATTCACTCTGCATCTAACCGTCATGTATGATCGTCTTGATGGACATGGTAGATGCGCTTTTCACCTTATGTATTCAGATCTCCTGCAGCCTAAGTTTAACTCGGTTTTCCAATGGATGGTCTTATACCGTCTTTTCCCCTTCTCAGTTTTCGGTCAAATGATTGAGTACGTAACCAAAGGGATGATCTAGCATAGTATTTAAGTAATATAACTTTCTTTATGCAACAGACCGAGTTCTTAAAATGCCGAGGAAAGATTTTGAAAAGCGTGTCCAACTCAGCAAATGTTTTAGGAATCGTAGAGCTCGTGGCATTTTTGTATATTTTCACCCAATTTGTTTCTGCACCTTTAGGGCACAAAGGCCAAGACACCATTATGATATGACAATACCCTAAGTTGTCAAACGATTTTTTTAATTCAACACAGTAAAACTATTCTCACACTGTCCGTCACCATCGCCCGTGGATTTCTTATTCCAATAAAACAGTTATGGAAAGCTAACTTGCTAAATGAAGCAGAAGTTGTTATGTGGTGAATTCCTTCGTATGCGGACATATTTGCATGGAAAGTGATGCCAATTTCTCCACACTTTAGTGACACTCTTGGGTAAATCGTCTATTACGGCGGCTTTGGAATAACCAACCGATCTACCTGAAAAAACACAATTAGCTTGTGCTGACGGTTCCTCCCAGGATGATTTCACAATTGAAGACTCTATGGGTGCATCATTGCCACCAACGACGGGCGGAACTCAAGTATATTGCCTCTTTTCGAAAGGAGCAAAGTGAAGTGTTTGTGGGAATGCAACAGCTGCGGTCAATTGTGAACGATGCTCAAATGACAAAAAACTGAGGATTTAACAAATGATTTTTGCAGGACAAATGATGATCTGTAATGATGATCTGGATCTGGCACCAAACGGATATCTGTGCAATATTTTTACATCCTACGTTTTTGCTAGCACCACAGTTTGTGTTTGTGAATTTCCGTGCTCTGCCTCAATCACTAATATGGGCAAGCAGATTACTGAATAGTGCTTCTTCCTCAGCATGACAGTGACGCTGAAACCGGATGCATGGTTGATCAAAGTGGTAATCTCATAAATGGACAATAGAGCTTACTTCGGTCTCATTTATATTTTGGAGTTACTTTGGCAGTAAACGTTCACACTTTTGAGTCCATGCTCAGGCTGACACTGACTGACTGCTACGCCTTCCTTATAAAGATTGGTATAAAAAGAGAACAGTATTAAAATCAGCCCACTAGTTGTCGCAAACTGTCGTGGTTCTTTGGAGGGAGATAATAACAACCAAATTGTCTTACAGACTTAGGTCCGGCCTTAGTCCTTCGTCGTATGTTTCGAAACCAAAAAATTCAACTAACATATTAGTAGCGAGAAGTGTAAAAAACGTCAGTGTATTGTTCTTCATTTTACATGGCTACAGAGGCTCGATTAACCGATTCTCATGTTATTCGACATGCATATACGATTGTACTGTTTTGATGTTCACCCACTTCTGTTAACCCTCACTGATCGCATCCTGATGTAGTATAGTTAAGACGTGTTTTCGAAACGGCAAAACGCAGTATTGAGATGAGTCTCAAGACGTACTGAACGTGGCCAGCTTGTCAGAACTTCATTTAAATAAAATCTTGAAATTCGCGTCCGATAGAGCAAACTTGGAGAACACCCTGCATTTATAAAATCAATCCATCCATTTGTCCATCCCTTTGTAGCTGGATATCATTTCATTTTCTGATGCAGCGCCAACCTATGTGTGCCACCAATCCTAAGCAATTCTTTAGTTTCCTTTGTGGTGACGTCAACGATTGGAAGGCCCACACAGACAAAGTAATCCGAGTAGCTATATCCCCTTCCTTTAACCTACCCAGAGAATTGTGTGCATGTTATTTCATTTCATATGGTTTTATTCGGAATTTCAAAGAAATTATCTCCGTGAGCCTCGGGTTATGTTTGCTTTGCATCCATCTTTCGTGTGCTAGGTGAAAGTTGAACAACTAACTGGGTTTGTTCCACGGATCACTTTCGTAGTTAACATTGTGTGAATGAGGACGGCTAGTTTATCTCAAGACCACTAATCCCATAAATGCCAAGATTCTTTCTGATGTCAAGAATTAACCCACCGTCATTACCTGCCTTACCAGCAAGAGCTAAACAGTTACCGGTTACTTTGTTTTAATTGTCATCGACTTAGCTGGGCGTCAAGAATCATACGGTCCAACGGTTGTCATGAAATAATAAACTTACAATTCTGTATGTCCAAGAGAAATTCATAATCAATTCCCGACTTACTTTTGGAGCATCTTTGAAAAAGCTGTTAGGCTCTGAGATTGGGAAACAGAAACAAACGGTTCTAGAATACTTCTCCCACAGTTCACTCTTGAAATTTGAATACCTTGGAGAAACTGAGTTCCCTTGATCCAGTTACTAGTAGTGGGAGAAGACACAGCGAAATACTAACAATTCGTTTTCGTTTGTCAATCGCAAACGTGATACACTTGATCATGTGTAGCACGTGGGAAACTACAACAACAAGAACGACCAATCTTTGGGTCTTGTCACTTTCAACTCAGGCAGACTGCCTAAGCCAACAGCTTATGCACACAAACAGGACTTAAGCGCGAGTGCTGATGAGCACTACCTCTGGAAGCGCACACAACATTGAGGTTCAATTACACAACAGCAGGCCAGACCAGTCGATGGATTCACCATGACCCATTTCCATATCTTGCAACATAACAGGTTGGGTTTTTGGTCCCACTCTGTTTTATGAACGTTTGCTGCGTCATTGTGCGCATCGACCACATTGAATTGTGTTCAAATTTTCTTTGTTGTAGGTAGCATTTCCTTCTGTTGATAGAGCCGCCACAGCGACTGCAAGTCAACTGTTGAATTATATGAGGCAGAGCATTTTTTAGGAATATGATTGTGAGCAACTTGGGTAACACTTCGAGTAAGAGGTCGTAAACGCATTTCAGACGCACGGTACGAGTGAGCTGATGCAGACTGCAGTTTACGTTCTGGTCAACTTTGTGGGATTAGAGCCGGCAACACCTGCTTCTTTGTAACGGCAGATATACCCCTGTAGACCAACGTCGGCATCCATTGTAAACTTCTTGAGATTTTTCTTTTTGAGTGAAATCTTCCTTAAGGTTGCATATACCTCTAGTGTGATAAAGTTTACCGCATAATTGACAAATATCACAGAATAATCCACAGGCTGATCGTAGGTGGAATTTACTGTAATCTGCCGGTATTGATGGATGGTGTGTGAAAAGACCATGGAGACTAGTTTGTTGGTTGACTTCACACAGGAGTGCACAGGATGTCCAAATCGGCTGCAACGCCATTCACATGGACCATTCTTCACAAATGTTGTGGGTGTCTCGTTGGACCGAAAATATCCGCTGAGCGACTTGCTGGTACCAGTAATTGGTCTATCAACTGGATGTTTCCCAATCTGTCAGCAGTATTGTAACCGGCAACTTGTCTCTGTATTTGATGACAGGAGATCGTGATATCTGACTGTGGCCTGAAAATTGACGGAAAGCGTGTTCTGTAACGGCAGTTTGCAACGCAAATCTAATGAATTATTACTATTATTGCAAGTGGGGCTGAGAACCATCACTATTTGGCAGTAGTAACATTAGTGTTGGCCTTCCAAATTCTTCTTGCCGCTTATTTGGTTAGATAATCATTTCACTGTTCACTTGACGGTTAACTTGAACGAACAAATTCGTTTCTAAACTTTGATAACTCTCATTTATTCGATCAGCTTTGTTCGATTCAAATTTTACTCTGCTTTATTTACTTCTGTCATTCATCCTTATTTACTGTTTTTGTGGGTTTATTCCAACGTGTTCTTATGGTGACATTTCCACATGTTACCTTTCAAGTTACACTTCGATCAGCAGTAAGCTCTAGAACACCAAACAACTGTTCACTAACGAAGAATTTCAAAAACAAGTCGATTTTTCTCACTCCATACGAAAAAGGAATCGCTAGTTATTGGCAGTTATTATGATAAATCAAGAACCAGGTAAAGCAAGACGTTTTTCCAATATCCAAGAAAATCATTAATTCGAAACTCTATTTTGCAGTCAGCTATTCATTAATCAACTGAGGGGAAGTGGATGCCCAAATATCGATCATTGCAACCATCAATATTTTGAAGGAAATTGAAGCAGTTTAGTCATGTTAAATTCCGCTAAAGTCTGATGGATTTCTGTGACTGCCGTGATCGTTACATGGAGAGAAACAATGAATTTATAGGCTATTTGGTTCCGAAAACACGTCCAATAGTGAGTGCAAACTGAAATATTCAATCTTGAATTCCACACCAACGGGTTTGTCTCGATTGGAAATCGGTATTCTAATGACTCATCTTGCACTGAATTGATAAGACACCCCCATTTTCTGTTATATGCAATATAAACAATCGCACAACCGATATACCTTGGGTGGATCATATGTCGTTACACATTACTCACTGTCCACCTAAGCGTCTTCCCTACGTAATTCCCGTAGCCTTTGTTAACCACCCATTGACCTGAACCAGCCACGTATTCGCATTTGTACGTGTCCTCACGTTCAAAAACTACTTGCACGGGTACACCCCAATCTGAATTGCTGAAAAGATTTATTTCAGGTGGAGTTAATAGATAACTAACTTATTGTGCTCTTTCTACACATCAGATACCACCAGATTAGATAAATAGGCCACTTGTTTTGGAGTATTCCTGGGATAAAAATGAAGATCAGTGTTGATAACAAACAGAAAACCCTAGTCAAGATATAGAATTGTCTAACTGTTAAATATACAAGTTGTATAAAATGTAAGAGTAATCAACCAGCCATTTCGAGTGTTTGAACGAACATGACTGTTAGTGCAAATTTATCCCAAGACTAAATGGTTAGAGTTAGTCAGGTATATGCAAAATTTTAGGAGTCTGGACAACAGCACTACTGCTAAGCAGCCACGACAGCCTGTTTCTCCTCCTTTCGGCGCTAGTTTGCATCCCAACTTCCCTTTAAAAACAACTCGTACTATAGGACGGTTTTAGTAACAACCAGTAAGCAGTGACAGTAAATCGTAGAGAACAAATTCACAGCATCATATGCAACACAAAAATGTCTGTCACAATTTTAATGCTGCATGTGACTGTGGAAGCTTTCGGAGCTTCTGATTTATTTACGATCGGTGAACTTCTGTCAACTCTTGGCCGATCATCCGGTTTATGTGAGCCACATATCACATACCTGTATAAGTTTACGCCGTTCGTGAGGGGGCAAATACATTAAAAGTTAAATGGTCGCGAAGCAGCTGATAAATTTAATGATGAACACACCGGCAAACCGACGCACATGTTCATTGTCCAACCAAGCCACAATTTCTTCCTTCCTGGTTGAAGTAAATCTTCGGTAATTTCATGTTGAACCTCATCCACATGTGATCACAGCTTTTGCATTCAAATAGTTTATCTATCAAACCCCTTTTGGGCGTTGAGTTATCGACTGAATTTAATGGACATTAGCCATGTCTCCCATTGAGACGATCGAGCAACCTAATCAGTAATTGTGAGAGAAACTGTTTTGGCATTTAATTGTCATAGTTCGGTGGTGCCTAGTGTCAGTTTAACAACGCATTGATCAACAAGGTTTTTCAATGAAAGCGTAGCCGAAGGTTTAGTTCCCCCGCCACGGCAAGCGTACGCACTACTGATGAGCTGCAGCAAGAATGAAACTCGAGTCCGGTTCTTTTTAAACAACACAATAGCTGAAGCAGATCCGAAAGATGCGATTAACTGTGGGTGGTGTTCAACACGAAAATATGTCAGAATTACTTGAGGCAATTTTAAAGTAACGCTAACTCAAGAGGATGTATTGAGGGGTGAGAAAATACTGAAGAATAAAAATCATACAGCTAATTGTTTAGATGGTAATCTTACTTGTCTTCCTCATCTCCATAGAGAAATAGTAGATTTTTGAGGTAATAATCCAACAAACATAATAAGACATTTCTTTCCCACAATATACTGAGAGAAATGATGAAAACCATTTTGTTAAAAACAAAACATTTTAAACCGCCCCTTCTGTCGATATGGAGATGAGTTGAAATTTCCCCACACAGCTACGCGAACCATATCCCAATAGATACATGAACTAGAGTTTGTCAAATTGACTGTGACGAAAAGGATAATGTTCTCCACTTCCTAGTGTGGCTATGCTCACAGGTCACTTCTTCTGAACAACTGTTCGTACCTAATCACAGAAGAGACCTGGTAAACCAGTCAAGAATGCTGAATTAAGACCAAAATTACTAACCTTTATATAAAGTGAGACCGGTGGGTAAGATCGAAATATCATACAACGGTTAATAGCACAATAAGCCCCATCGGAATTATGGGTTATTTGGCGTGTTTACAACCCTGAATTCGTATAAAAATGTCAGTTAGATTTCTGCTACCTGTAAAAGTTTTTGCTGGTCCTACTCGTATTCCTGGCATAAATGTTTAAGGATAAACACCGGTATTAATGATTTCTCATGAACTTTTTTATGTTGCTATCTCAACCGTTGTGCGCAGAATTTAGCTATCTTGCTCGAGCATTTTATAACGGGGTACTTTATACCCAGTGGTTTCTTGCTCTTTAGATGATGAAGTCGTCTAAATTTACGCAGTCAAATATAAAAAAATACTGAACACAGTGTTATTTGAAGAACGCGATAAGCTTTCTGACTGAATGGTTATAGAAGCGCACATAAATATAAAGAAAACTTACAGTTTGCACTATCATGCCATACATGGTCATTTTGATGTAGAAGTCCATACAAAAGCTATAAGCAACCTTTCGGCAATTCTAAATCAAACGCCTTCTACTCAAATCTAATTCGTTTAGCTCTGAGTTAAGTGTTTATGAAACAATACCGAGTTACTTTTTACAATTTTAGATCATGTCGGTTACATTCTTACAGTTAAAAGTGCTTACACAACATTATTAAAGTCACAATTATCAAGATGTGTTCACACACAAGTGTTTTTTGGATTACCAACATGCATTGAACGCAAATTCTCCACATGATTAATCTGGACTTATCGAACGCAGCTTACAGCAACGCGGTCTGCGGATTTCAGTTTATGAAAAACTACCACAAAACCAGACAGAAACCGTTTAATGACGTTTGCTTGATCGAGTTGAAATAAGTTTACATCTGGCCAATTAAACTTACCGGGAGAATGAGCTTTGGAATCTAGATTACTTCATTCAAATCAGGTCGATATAGGTATATGTGAACTAATAAAACAACAAAGGACTGACGGAAACGTAACAGTTTTTGAACAGAAAAACAGCGACACAAGAAGGTGTGCTATATGAAGACCGAAGTAAAGCGTTTAACTGTAAAACTAGACATAAGCGCTATGTTACTTTAAACAATTGATTATTAGAAAGCCTGCGCAGGATTATTGTTGAAAATTGATCATATTAATCCGACTGTGACAAATTGGAGTGACCGTATCGGAGGAATGGTTAATTTTAATTCAGTCTGTCTTGAAACAACTTAATGAAAGAAAGTGGTTCCTAAATAAAAGGGATTTATTTAAAGGATGGGAATGAAAAATATAGCTTGTGCACGGACAATTCGTCCTACAAGAAGATCTATTCTGAAATGGATGATTTCTTCTGAAAAGACTATCACTCGTAGTATCATCAAGGCTTACCTATCCAATGTGGTGGTACCAATTATTTTCACCTCACTTTTAAACGAAAGCTCTATAACCTTGAAATTTGTAATGGTTTTTGCTACTTTATGAATGCAATCGCGAAAACGGGTGATTGGCCAACTTCTTCTATATTAACATCACACCTTTAGGTTAACTATCAACTGTGCAGTTTTTAGTATCAGTTCACAATCTAACCTAATTTGACCGATACAATTCATGGTAATTGGATTTCGATAACTTTAATTTCCGTTCAAACATTCATTTGCATCAGTTTGCACAGGATGGGATCTAACCAACAAATTTTACACCATACGTCATCCTTACTATGTTAGATTGGTTTGTATTAACAGCGTTAGTTTCACTGTAGTAAACTATGATAGTTGTAGCAAATCTGTGTACACAAACCCCGGTAGAAGTCATGATAAGCATCCAATCAAACTTACTTGGAATACTTACTAACTTGGTGTCCTATATCAAAGAATAGTTGGCAATTTGGTGCCCCATTATGGACTCAGTGAACTGTTTATTGGGACAAGTCAATATGCAATACAAAATACAGTTATTTTTGTGCTCTGCTACATACCGTTCATTTAAACGAGTTCATTGTTGAAGATTCGTGATTAGTCACCAACGTGTATATCAAGTCACGTGATGGAATTTCTATTAATGTAAACACATAAAGAACGGAAGAAAGGCAGGACGGTTGAGTGTCGATGTCTATCTTGGACAAGCAGCCAACTTTTATTTGAACATTCACAAAAATACGACTGTTTCACTGCCTATCCGGAATTACTGTTTGCTTGTAAATAACACGTGGGTGCTCAAAGCACGTAAAAGCGTAATTTTTTCTTGACATGCCCTTGAAATGTTTTAAAATAACTATTTACCTCTTTGCCCATGCTGAAATTGACCAGTAATTTGTTGCTCATCTGAAAGTGAGCAGACATTCACCACAACTGACAAACAGATTAAAAAGGTTCTGGAATTAGTTGGTCCTCGTCGTCACCAGCGAAATGACGAACAGCAACTTCGACCTAGCCCGGTCGTATTAACAACGCGTACTCCTGGGAAGCGGAAACATGGGTTGTGATTAATTGACACAGTTACAGTTCGAGCGTTTATACATTGGACTACTGCATCAGAATAAACGGGAATACAGGAAACTACGTAAGTTACCTCCATTAACCGCTTTATTCTTGTTACCCACAGGCTGGTTACAATCAACCATTACTGATGAGTGTTTGTCAGGTTGCAGGCCGACCTAGCGTAGTGCTGGCGATAAAAGGTTGTCCACTACTTCACTTATGGTCTCTAGGGCTAATTGTTGGCTTCCACCTGTGGTATTCCAACAGGAATTTGTTGTCATATTGTTTTCGGCTCAACTGGATTTCTGTTCTCCCAGTCGTTAATCAATATCGGGCGTTGTTTTCAACTCAGTGTGACCGGCAACCAGAGTGACGTGATCGCTCTCATAAAGTTCGATTATTAATCAATGTATATAAAGTAGTACAACAAATCTGACCAACCTGTTAGTAAGCGTAGTATGTGTTAACGCGTTTTGCACACGTAACGAATTTCACTGATAAAATAAACAGCACAGCGCATATAAATGTATTCAAGTACAGTGGGCGCTTTTTCTAATCATCAGACGTTTCACTTTTGAACTGTACTGTCTATGGAGACAAAGACATATTGTCTGATTCATCTGAACCGATCTGTTCGGAATTTTGTGCACAGTAGGAGGTCTCTTTGTGATATACACTAACATAAGCGCTACTTGGCACACGTCCAAAGCCCGCATAAAACGTCTCGATGGAAGTGGACTTGTATGTTCGCCTCAATATATACGCGTTTGTACAAGAAAGTCGTCAGCGTCGATTTAAAGAAAACTGTCAAAGCGGTAAACTGTGTGCATTGCCATAAGTACAATGAAAATCCACATGTGTGTAGATATTTTTTTCGTGCATACCGACGGTTAATCCTCGCTACAGTGCTATGCGGTTTAAATGAGAATGGGAGCACTCAAACAAAAACCAAATCTGTAGAAACTCGTCGGGTATGACACCAGTTTCATGCCAACTGTTTTCATTGGCGACTTAAAATTTCTTGAAATAACAGTGTATTAGCTGTACCAACTTACAACTGCTAACTGATTATCGGTTGAATGTATGGAGTCATTTGCCACGCCGGTTTTGTACGCACCGTGCATGCTAGACATAAGTAAACAGTGGGCGTTATAATCGATTGGACTGCCGGGAATTTTCAATAAAATAGAGTGGCTCTCAGTCGCAATCCGTTGCGCACCTAACCGTGCGCCGATTGGATGTCAGTTCAACCAGGGTGAATGAACGAATCTATTATTATTGTTGGTAGTATTCACTAATGCGATGCTGGCTTGAACACCTCTCCCAGTACAAGCTAATAGCCGTTTAGTGTATGTATGAGTTACTATCTGGCCAACTGGATTGCTTGAAGTGAACTTTCTTGAGAGCATCACCATTGAAGGAATGTTATGTGTGCCGAATCGGATAAACTGACGACGGTTATACGTAGGACCATGTGGGGAATGACAGCTGAATGGAAAAATGCTCTTGGTTATCAGAACACCAATAACTCTGATAAAATTGTTCATCACCTCTGGATGAGTAAACAACACTTGGATGTACTTTTGTAAAAATCAAGAGGGTTTGAACATGGCTGTGGATTTCAGATACTGTTTATATTACTCAACAAAATTATGATCATGATAGTTTTTAATCCGTTGGCTCGAGCTTCCTAAAAGTGGTCGTGCACATTCGTGGATATGAAAACATTCCAGGCCGGTTTGTATTGGCTACCGGTTTTGGTTCGTATTTTGTCACATTTTGATCTGAAGTCACTCACTTCTCATTATCGATCGCCAAAGTGAACTTTGCCTAGCACCATTTCACACCTAGCTTCACACGAGCTACTATGTCTGTAGTCGCCACGCCTGGCTGAATGCCTCATTCCGATTACTGTTCGTAGTTGGATAAGAAGCAAGCTAGCCAATGATACCATCTCGCTTTTTTAGGGGATCTGCTTTTGTTGTAAAATTTCACACAATGCTACATAGGTCGGCCAGAGCATTATCATTTTGAAACATCCGATCAGAAGTTAGTCCTTCAAGGACATGTCTTCTTGGAAGTGAATCTAAGCATTGTTCAAGAGAAATTTTCAACCAAATCACATGGTCCTCTGTTCTTCCACTCAGTCCATCAACCGAGTTAAATGCTACAAAATGGGAAGAAACAAACCCAGCTTGGAGTAAAGCCTTTGCCAACAAACACAGTGAAACATACCTGCGACACTCTTCAATAACCGTTATGTCTAGCAACTCTCTAAAGAAACGTTCCTTATCAGTGTCTCATAAATATGTGACGGTCGTGCAAACCAGAGTTAGCGCGGTACTTACCAGAAGCCACCTCCTGCGTGGCCGACTAGAATTAACAGGGGCTATCAAAACCCTTCAAGTTTCCATGACTCAAGCTGCCGGTTGGATACCGATGATATAATGATATACCTGCGTTCAGTATTCGTTAATTTAAGACAGAAAACACTCGGTTACTTCAAAAACGTAAATAACCGTGACAAACTTCATTATCACATTCTGCCCTCAGTGATGCCTAAGTATTGGTAGCTAGATGACCACTACGAACCGTAAAACATGAACATCACAGTGACCTTGGATGAGGTTAAATCCGATCTTCATTGACCGATCCGGTACACAACTTTTATTTCCTCTTGAAATCATCCATTCTCTGAAATGTTGCAATGCCTCATGGCGCTTAACAACAGAAGCTTAATAAGCTCGTAATTCTGCCTACCCGTATGCCTGTGGAATTTATATGTATCGGAGATTTTCGTTGCATTTATCCATTTGAACGTTTTCTTATGCACTATGCACTCT